>RCAB01000900.1:0-13565 GCA_003640385.1 Setaria digitata
TAATGGTAATGGTAACAATAATGGCAAGAATAACGAAAATGATAACGATAATGACAATAGCAACGGCAACGGCAATAGCAATAACAACGGTAACGGCAGCGGCAACGACAACGGAGACAAGGAGGCGGAGGACGAATGTATGTATTGGCAGGGCTGACTGCAATCATCCTGCCTGCAGGCAGGCAAGCCCAGCACACACACACACACACACACACACACACACACACACACACACACACACANACACACATACACATACACACATACACACACACACATGCACACACATACATACATACACATACACATACACACAGACACAGACATACTGCATGCTGCAGTCCGTCTTGCTCTTACCAATACGACGTAGCACGCCCAGGAATATGATTATTATTATCATTATTATCACAGTCATTACCATTATTATTATTACAGTTATTATTATTATTGTTATTATTATTAGATAACATCTTTAAATGGTAACAATTTTAATTATTCTCATTTTTCTTTATTTTATATTTATTTATCTATTTTTTCAATTTTAATAATAATTTTCTTTTTTTTTTTTTTTTTTCATTGATAAAATTAATAGTGAAATTAATGAGTGTATAAATGAATAATGATTTTTTTTTTTTTTTGATATTAATGATATGAAAATATCGTATTGATAGGGAATAAAATTTTATGAAATATTAAGCGGGGAAAAAAAAAAATGTTAAGGGAGAAAAAGAGGAAGGAAGAAGAGGGAGAGGGAGGGGGAGAGAGAGAGAGAGAGAGAGAGAGAGAGGGAGAAAGAGAGGAAGAGAAAAATGATAATTAGATAAAAAAAATTTTTTTATTGATAATTGATAAGTATTAACGTATAACGTAAATTTATCACTTGTTTCTGAAGAATTTTTTTTTTTTTTTTTTTTTTTTTCTTTCTTGCTACTCACAATAAAAATTTATTTCCCAATTAACTTCATCAATATTCGATTTATTCTTTTATACTTCTAACATCCTCTACCTCTCTTTTTCCCTTATTCTTTCCAGTTCATTTCTGATATGATATGATATGATATGATATGATATGATGCATCATGATAATTAATTTATATAAGTAAAATAATAACAATTTCTACCATTTTCTTTTTCTTTTTCTTTCTCTTTTAAAATTACAAATAATTTTTGCAAAGCAAATCTTTTTCTTTCTTTCTTTTTCATTCTTCTTTGAATCAAATATTTTTAACGAGAATTAATTAATTGATTAATGCTACAAATATTTTTGCATTTTTCTTCTCCTCATCTATATATAAATATGTTGTTTGTAATAATTAAAATTCAGTAAGTATTATTTAATAAGTAATTGAAATGAAATTTGTCTTTTCTATTTCAAATAATAATGTTAAATCTTCCTTTGTTTATTTTTTCTTTCTTCTCTTTTTTCTATTTACTGATTATAGAAAAATAAGAAATGCTATATATATATATATATATATGTGTATATATGATATTTAGCTAATTTTGAATTAATTAATTAATCCTTTTTTTTTTTCTATATATTTTGTTTTATTTTGGTCTTGTTTGCTTATTTGATTTTTTTTTTTTTTTTACTCTTATTTTTTTTTTTTTTTTTTTTTTGCAGGCTGGCTAAGATCAACAAAAAGTGTTATACGGTAGTTTACATCGATGTATCCAAGTTGGCAAAGTCCCGATGATTCGCCTACCGTACAGCCTTACTGGAGTCAACATGTTAGTCAAGCGGCTAGTGCCGCAGCTACGCATCAGAAAGTTGCGGTTGCGGCAGCGGCATATGATCCGTTACTGTATCCGGCGCAAAATTATATGAATAATATGAAGAATATGCTTGGTGCAGCGGCGCAATGGGTTGAATCATCAAGCACGTATGTAAATTTTATGGAACTTTAAAAAAAAAAAAGAAAAAAAAAATGTTACTTTTTTTTTCTTGAAGTACGAATATTAATTTAAAGTTAATTTTATTGAACTTCCTAATATGTGTGATAATTTAAAAAGAAATGTCATTTTTTCTTCAGTTAATAATATTAATTTAAATATTTTGCTGGAATTCCAATGCAAATTTAATTTGCATAATTAAACATTTTCATGCTCTTTTATTATTATTAATACTTTTTTTTTTCTTCCTTCCGCCTTCTATTACTTTACATAAATAATCACTATCTCTTATAGGAATTATTTTTGTTATAAGGAATTAAACTGCGCTTAATTTTTCTTTTTTTTTTTCTTTTTACAAAATGTTAATTATTAGATGATAAATATATTCTTGATTTTGTTTAAATTCCATAATTAATCGACAAACATTATTTATTTACTTAATTCTAAAATATCCTAGTTTCTCGCAATCTTATACGACATATTTCTAATTTATTACATTCTATTTTTCATTTTTTATTCGTATTCTTTTTTTTTTTTTTGTCCATGTTTTTTAAATTATAATCAATATATTCTACTAATAAACTAGTGTTTATTCACTGTTACATTCCTGAATAAGAAAACCAATAATAGAGTAAGTATGTTCATTAATAATTAACATTATTATAAATCATTATCACTATTATCGATGCTACCATATTATTAATTATTAAATTTTAGGCTAATAATTCTGTTCCAGTTTATTTCGTTTATAAAATTGTGTAAATATATTTGGTGCTCATTTTCAATTTCTTCTTTCTTGGTCATTCCCCGCATGTTCATTTATTAAAAATGGGTCATTTCAGGAGGTTTTTCTTCCTTCTTTCTTTCCTTCTTTTCCTTTTTCTCTCTTTCTTTTTCTTTTCAAAAATTACTTGTTGTTGACAAAAAAAAGAAAAACAAAAAAAAAAAAAAAAATTAAAAATAAAAAAGAAATATAAAAAAGAGACGAGAGAAAAGAAACATTTACCTTTTTGCTGTGATTAATTTATAATATATATTGCAAAAAAAAAAAATTTACAAAAAATTCAAAAGAAATAAAAAATTATTACAGAAAATTTACAAGCAATAATAATATTTTTGTCTTTTCTTTTATTCATAATTAAATTCATATAAAATTTCTGCCAGTTTTTTTTTTTTTTTATCTTTTTAAATGCATTTGGTTTTAATTTGCGTAGTATATATATATATATTTATATTTATATTTATAGAAAACAAATACAAAATTTTCATTTTGTAATTTATGTTTTAATTTGTCCATGCGTTAAAAACCAGTAAAAAGTTTTTAAAAATTTCTTTACTTTCAGTCTTTTTTCCAATAAATTGCTTGTAAATTTCTTGTTTTATATAAAAATTCAATCATAGTAAAAGTGCTGTATGAAATCACAAAAAAAAAAAAAACGAAAGGTTTAAAAATTAATTTGAAATTTTATTTTCCCTTTTTTTTTTTCGAATTTTTCCTACTTTTCACATTATAAAATGGGGAAAAAAAAAAAGGTAGGACGAGAAAAATTAAAAGCAAATCATGAAACATATTTCGATAAACGTTTTGCTGTACTGTCATGAACTGGTTTTTTCCTTTTCTCCTTTTTTTTTTTTTTAATTTTCTTTTTTTTTTTTTTTTTTTGTAACCCTAAAAATGAAGCACTGAAGAATGATTGGTTTCCCAGCTGTCACCCATCTTTTCCTGATTGCTTCAACCCGAAATTAAATCATTATCAGTGAGCATTTTTTACAAAATTATCAGTAATAGAAATTATTACATGTTTTGTTTATAAATTTTCAGAAAAAAAAAAAAAAAAAAAAAGGGAGAAAGAAAATGACTATTTGTTTTCAGTTCTCTTAGACTGTATGATATCAGAAAATAGTTTTGCCAGCTAATTTAATAAGTTGGCTCGTATTACGATCACTTTTGTGAATTAAATAATTAAAAGAATTTGAACAAAAGAAAGTAATTAATTTATTAGATTAATAAAATGTTGCTAATTTATGATGAATGCAGTGAAAATCATACAGTATACGTATGATAATTTATATATTCATCATTCATTTACAGTAATGTTTACCTGTAAATCAGTGGTTTTAATTAATTAGACAATTTGTTATTGGATTAGTAATTATAGAGCAATTTAGTATGATTGATGACATGGAATTCTATTGCGTTTTTATCTTAAAATTAAATTTAAAAATTCAATCGATAAGCTAATCGATTTTATGCATGCATGAAATTAATACGTCTGTGATGAATGAAATTTCAATTTTTTGAGCATATTAAATCAGAATTTAACGAAAAAAGAAATGAAAAAATTAAACCAATCGTTAATTAACACAATTATATTAATTGTTAGTTATTATAAAAAGTATATAAAATACAAAGGTCACATTGGGAAAATTCGATATCATACTAATTCTGTTAATTATTTAATTATCGTTAATTACCATCCTAGTTTATGGTATTATTATTATTATTATATATTCGAATTTATAAAATAGCATTGAAAGAAGTATTTACGATAATTTTGCCAATTTTTTTTTTTTTTTTTGTGATTTATAAACTTATAAGATGAATGAGAGAGATATGGCTGGAAATTGTCAATGCATGATGAGCAATCATTGTGTTTTTTCTGAAATGTTTCTGAGATGAATACAATCAGAATCAGAAGCAGAATCGGAATCGGAATCAGAATCAGAATCTAAAATGTGCATCTGATGCTGAACTACCTCTTCTACTAACGTAGATAATTTATTTTATTGCTCATTTACGACTTGCCGAACAGTTCATTCATTTCCGCCTTCAAAATTCTCTCTCTCTTTTTCTTTTTTTTTTCCTTTTTTCATAAATTTCATTTTTTTTTTTTTTTTTAAGAACTGTTTTATATTAATGTAAGAGTTACAAATGTATATATAATATTTCTTTCAGTAAAATTTCAAATTTATTAATTTTTAATTTATTAATAATAGATAAAAATTAGTGAAAATAAGTGAAATTTTTAATAAATTTTCCACTTTTAATTAACAACAAAATAAATTATTTTATTTCACTTAATTAGAAAACTTATTTCGTTATTTAGTTTTTTTTTTCCTCCTTTTCCCCAAGTTATAACGACGAAAATTATTTTAATTTTAATTAATTGATTAATTATTTTGCCATTTCTTTTCTTTTCCTTTTTTTTTTTTTTTTAAAGTAATAGCAAAAGAAATTATTTCATTTTAATTAATCATTTCTTTCTCTTATTTTTTCTTTCATTTGCTTTTTGCTATTATTTGATCATTAATTGCATTGTTATTTTAAAAATTAAAAAAAAAAAAAAACTATCAAAACAGTTTAATTAAATAATTAAAATGGTATAATTTTATATACACTTTTCATTATCGTATAACACCAATCATTTTCATTTTTTTTTTCTGCCCCTTTTACAGTATACATTAATGCCTTACTAATTATTTTCCTACTAATTAATCTCTTTTTTATATGAATTAATTTTGTACTTTCTTTTTTTTTTTTTCAAATATTTATTACTTTATGTCATCATCACATATTGCAATAAATAGTCATACATTTTTCAGTAATATTGTTTTCAATAATAATAATTATCATCATTATTAATTATGAATTAATGAAAAATTTGAAAATTTCTGAATTATACAGATTTATTAAATCTAATATCAACATCAAAAACTGGTAGATTTTTTTTTTTTTTTGATATTAGTTCTATTAACAGTACTATACTGTCATTAATTGACTGATAAGATATCATCAGTTGATGTAAAATAGCTTATCAGTTTTACTAAATAATGATAATATCATCATCAGTTGAGAGATGATAAAATCCCTTTGGTTTAATTGTTAAAAAAATAATAATAATAATAATTACTTATTCTATCTCCTTATTCATATATAGAAGTTATCATGAGGTCATCAATGTTTTATTGATCAAAAAGTACTATCATTATCCTATCATTTATATCACCATCAATCATCATTAATTAACTGCACCTTTACAATATTTATCTGTGTGTGTGTGTGTTTTCAGTATCTTCCCAGTCTTATATATTTGAATATTGCATATATAATTCACATTTTATTGCTCGATTTACGACTCATTTACGATAATGGGTCGAATGTTCATCTCTTTTCTCACTGTTCACCCACCATTATTTTCCCGTATTTTTTCCTATTTACCCTCCTTCCTCTACCCGCGGGTTTTTTTTCTTTTTTTTTTTTTCGCATTTTTACCCGTACATACCTCATTTTCTTCCATATCATTTCATTCTTCTTTCAGTTCATTCCTAACTCTCATTTATCTCTATTTTATCAGTTCGTATTGATCACTGTAGGTGAGAAAGAACGATGATAGTTGTAGAAAAAGAAAAGAGAAAAGAAAAAAAAAAAAAAAAAAAAAAAAACAGTAGCACAGAAAATAAGTAATGAAAATGTTAGAAAGAGTGGTTTGTGTAGGATAGAGTGCTGAATGATAAAGGAACTGATATCAGTGCTTATCATCTGTTACTTAAAAGTATTACTATCATTTATTTTATTAGCATATCATTTAATCGCTGTTCTATCTATATGTTTTTTTTTTTCTTTTATTATTTCTGTTGTTTATATTGTTTGCTGAAAAATTATTGCTACAACTGTTAATGTTTTATTGTTTCAGTGTAGTTTACGATTTGAAAAATATTACTGTCATTTATTTGCTATTAATTAATTTATTACCATCGTTTCATTTTTATTCTTATTTTTTATTGCTGTTAAAAAATTATTATTATCACTTAGTAATATTTTTTTTTTTTATATCATTTCCTTTTATCATTATTACTGTTAATTACTATTATTATCATTGATACTAACAATTATTGTTATCATTTTGTTACTGCTCATTTTCGTATCACAGTACCCACTCGTACTTGGCATCATCATATTTTCCATCATTCAAATAGGCTTCAATAATTAATAAGTTTTTTTTTTCTCTTGCACTAATTAATTAACCCAACAATCAACCATACCCATTTTTTTTTTTTTTAAATCTCTTTCCCATCTTTTTTATCATTTCTTATTGCCATTCTCAGTTACTGCTAATGTATCACTATTTCGTTACTTTTATCATCATCATTAATATTATTATTGTTATTAACATTATTCACTAATTATTCTCAATTAACATTTATCATTTTCTTTTATTCTTTTTTTTTTTTCCTCAACAGTAAAGATAATTTCCATGATACGATTACTTTATTATCATTTTCATTTTCTTCTTTTCTTTTTCCACTTTTTGAGAAAAATACATATTATTTTTATTCATCAATTATTGAATGCTAATTTTTATGATTTTGCTTTTTTTTTTTTTCTCTCTTTTTTCCTCTTTTTTTCTTTTTTTTTTTAAACTAATGCCAAAAAAAAAAAGGACAAGCTAGAATTTTATTTTATTTTTGACAATAAAATTTCATTTTTGATGAAAAAAAAAAAAAAATTCACATTCACTAAAGTTCAGAAAATTTTTTTCCTTGTCATATAAAACACGAAAGAACTGCGAATATATTTGGATAAAAAAAAAAAAATATTTTTCCTAATTTTTTTTTTTTTTTTGCTATTTCAGAAAAATTTTATTTAAAATGAAGATGAAACATTTATGTATGATTCATTAATCTTTTTTTTTTTCCCAAAGAAAAGAGAAGAAAAAGAATAAATAAATCAGTGGTTCTTTTTTCTTTTTTTTTTTTTTTTTTTTTTTCTCCAATTGATAAAATTTTTAAATGAAATTATCAAACATAAATAGGATGAAAAAAAAAATCTATTATTTTATTAATTTATCATTAATAATATATTATTAAATTGATAAAAATGGTTTCTTTGTGTTATTGCTATTTATGGAAATAATTAAAAAATTTTTATCATATTTTATTCAATGCATTTTTTTTTTTTTACATCATTTTATCAGCTTATCACACTAATATATTACTAAATTAGTGTAACATTTCTTTGTGTTATTGCTTTTTTTGGAAATAATTTGATATTTTTATCATATTGCTGAATACATTTGTTATTTTTATTATTGTTTTAAGTTGAATAATTCTTTTTTCCTTTTTTTTTTTTTTTTTACAGATTTCCAAATTACAATGCTTTACAACCAGCATCAACATCACATTTGCCGGTGATAAGCGGTGATAGAGCGGTACAAATGAATCAACCGGTGTTTCCATGGATGAAAATGAGTGGTTCGTTTTGATATATGTATTTTTTTTTTTTTTTTTTTTTCATAAAATTTTATTTAAATTTAATTATAAGATGATGATGAGGTCGAGCGAGAGAGGATGAGGGAGAGAGAGAGGAGAGGGAAGGAGAAGGAAAGGAATAGAGGAGAAAAAGAGAGAGAGAGGTGGAAAGGGAAAAAAGGAGTATTTTGATTGGAAAATGAATTTTTAACAAATTTCAGTGTAACTTTTCTTTTTTATTTTTTTTTCCTTGTAAATTGGATTTAATTGTCTTTTTTTTCTCTCTCTCTCTCTCTCTCTTCAAACTACATTAAGCTTAAATGAATTAATTTTAATAGAATTAAACATGATTTAAAAAATTTTTCACCTAATAAGTAATTAATTTCGATAATGTTGCATATCAGATTGATTTTGTTCTGGTAAATAATGAATTTTTGCTTCGGTCTAAGTTCATATTTAATAGAATTAGATTTGATGTGTTTATTTTCAAAAAATTAATTTCAATATTGTTTTCTTTTGCCACGTATTTCACGTAAAATGCCTATTGTGAGAGTAATTAACTTCATTATTAGCTTGAATTTCCTCGTTATGAAAGAAAAAAAAAAAGAAGTGAAGGTATGAGAGAATAGATGAAATAGTTATCGAGTGATAGAAATATTAAGGGTTGAGCAGGTGGTGTGATACGGTAATAAGATGAACGCGATGATTGGGTACATACGGTACTTCTAGTGATACAGTCTTTTCTTATCATTATCAGTTGTAGATTTGTATAATTAAATAAATTATATAGCATGACCTATAGGTTAAATTATTTGTTTGATTAATCGAAATAAAAAATAAAAATTAATCAAATTGCAAAATTTATTATTAAGGGAATGTAAATGTGCTATAGCAATGATATTTAATTAGATTGTAATAATTTTTTAAACTTCTTTTAATTTTTTTTTTTTTTTAATTTGTATATAAAAGCATCATAATCTCAGTTGTTCTTCAAAAGGGAAAAGTAATAATAAATAAAAAATAAATAAGTACTCTTATTTTTTTTTTTTGGTTGTAATCGGAAATTGTGTTTTTTTTTTTGATTGAATATAACAGAAAAGAATTGGCAATTTGAAATGAATAATGAATGTATGTTTAAAGCTATAATTTGCTTGATTGATAAGAACAATTTTTTTTTTTTTTGAACTTTTTTAGACTTAGATACCTGTCAGCCTGCTACACATATCTTCGTAATTTTCTTTGGTAATAAAAATTGTTATTGTTATTATTATTTATAATTTATTATCATCATATTGCTATTACAATTATTATTTCTTATTTATATTATTATCGTTATTATTGCTGTTATCGTTATTGATATTAACTTTGCTATTATTATAATTCTTATTGTAGCAATAGTATGTTTAATATTGTTTATTCAATTTCTAACTTCTTTTTCAAATTATCTTCAAATCACAATTAATAAATTAGCAATAGCAATAATTAATAATTGCAGTAGTAGTAGTAAAAAATTATAATTATATAAAGTTCCTGTGTTTTAATTTTTTATATATACTAAACATTTGTTTATTGCTTACTCAATTTTTAACTTACTTCTACATCATTTATGAATAACATAAATAAGTTGTAACCAAATTTGTTTCTATCGAATAATTTAAAAATTTTAGACGTGGAAAAAAAAGAAAAAAGAGAAAGTGATAATTGATAAGGAGATCATTATTGTTATTGCATTTAACTGATAATTTCTATATGACCAGTGTTAGAGAATGTTTAATCGTTATAGTGAAAGTGAGTATCGTGATAATATTGATTAATGATAAAGTGATATAGAATGGCTTCTCATTTAGTATGTGTGTGTGTGTGTGTGTGTGTGTGTGTGTGTGTGTTTGTGTGTGGTGTGTACAATAAATGAAGTGAATTTAAAATTCGATCGATGTTGATAATTTTCCATTATCATTATCAATCTATATTACAATTATTTAATCATAATTTCTTTTTTTCTTTTTTTTTGTAAATGAATGTAAACAAAAAAAAAAAAAAAAAGACAACAAATAGTAAAATAAATGAAGTATTTACTTGTTTATTTATTTTTTTTTTTTTTGAAAAAAAAATAAAAGTAAAGTAAGCAAAAATAAAAGAAAATTTCTATAAAAGTTTTAAAAGAAATAAAATAGCTAATATATTTGTTAGATGTATATTGTGTGTGTGTTTGTAAATGTGATGCATTTTTGTCTTTAACTAATAAATTATCGGCAAACATCAGAAGAAATGAAAGAAAGAAAGAGAGAGAGAGAGAGAGAGAGAGAGAGAGGGAGAAAAAAAGGAATGGAAAAATGAAAAAGGAACTTAAGAAACTTTTCATTAAGTGTGAATTGAGATAGATTGTAATATGTTAGAAAGAATTGTTAGGCGCAACTGTTCAACAGGCGACAAAAAAAAAAAAAGAATTTTCCTTTTTATTCGAAAATACCATTTAATCCGATTAATAATAAATTAATATTTTAGTATTGTTTGTGCTCATAAGTGTGTAAAAAATAAATAAATAAAATAACAAAAAGAAATGATAATGACTGATAATTTTAGATATGATTTTAATGATAAAGATATAAATGTTTTGATAGTAGTAGTAATGATTGATTATAAGTATATCAGATTAGGATTGAACAAATTGCACTGACATTCTTTTGATAAGTATTAGATTTTCACAAACTTCAAATGTTACTCATTTATCTAGCTTAGACTTATCTAGCTTAGAGAATTTGGTGGAATAGGAAGGGATTTGTAGATAGAGCGGGGAATGGAGGGAGAGAGGGGGGGAGGCGAGGGTTTTATGGCCTAGATATGATTTGGATAATACTGGATTATATATATATATATATATATATATATATATGTGTTGTGTATATGAGATAGCTCTAGGGCAACTTGGGGTTACAAATTTTTGCAACTTAACTTTGGGGTTAACACACATTTATATGACAATTTGAGGTCACACATATGGCTTTGATAACTTGAGGTCACACACAGAGACCTTGACAACCTGAATGTTACGCCTTTGTTTTATGGCTTTGATAATTTAGGATCATGCATTCGTATGCTTTTGATAGCTTCAGGTCAGGTCACAAATATGTGGCGTTTAATATTTGATATCAGTTTAGTTTAATTTATTTTATACAAGAGCAAAAATATTATTCAATTTGTAATTTTTTTTTTTTATTTTTTAAATCTTGCTTTTGCTAAAAATGTTAGTTTTGAAAACAAAAAAAAAAAAAAAAAAGGAAAAATTAAATATAAACAATGTTTATTTGTTATTTAAAGAAGAAAATTAATGAATAATTTGGTAATTTCTTTTTTTGTTGATTGCAATTTAAATTTTGCTAAAAATTCATAATTAATAGTTATATGCATCAATGATTAGTGATAGATAGTGAGTGTTAATTTTAGATTAATTTTCTTGAAACAAATCAGTTCTTTTCTTTTCTGTTCTTTTCCTTCTTTCTTTCTTTATTTATTTTGAAATTTTTTACATACAGTAAGCAAAATTAGTGTATTAAAAAAAAAAAAAAAAAAATGAGAAAATATGTGCATATGAATGAATAAAATGAGGTAAAAGAGAGAATTTCATTTTTTTTTTTCTTTTTTTTTAATTCTAGAAAAAAAATTTCCTTTTTTTTTTCAAATGCTTTTTTTATGAATTTTATTTTTCAACTTTTTTTTTTTCTTTTGTAGTTAAAAAAAGAAAGAAAGGAGAGTCAGACATGCATAGGGAAATTAACTCTTTCAAATATGACTTCAATTTTTAAAATTTTTTCTCATTCTAAAAACGAAAATTACATATAAATGAAAATTATCAATGCAAGAAACACAGAAATTGTTACCTTTTCCTTCTTCTTTCCTTTCCTCTCTTTCCCTCTCTCTTCCTCTTTCTCATTTTTCCCTCTCCCTCTCTCCCTCTCCCTCTCTCTCTCTCTCTCCCTCTCCCTCTCTCTCTCTCCCTCTCTCTCTCCCTCTCTCTCTCTTTCTCTCTCCCTCTGTTATTCATTTGTAATTAACTAAAACTAATCGATTAATGTTGACTGAATGTGAAATTTCGAAATTTTGTTCCTCAATTTTGGAATTTTTTTTTTTTGTGCGTTTGAAATTTAACACTAACGAAAAATTAGTAAATTTCATTACAGTATATATTTCTATTAGATGCAAGATTTAATTATTTTCATTTATTTAAATGAATTATGATTGAAATGATTGGAAATCAATAAATGTGTTTAGAAATTAATTAATTTTTTCTTCTTTCCAGAGAAAAACTTTTGTTAAAAATTTCGTTTTTTTCTTCCTTTTTTTTTTTCATTTTTACTTATTTATATTTTTAGCAACATTGAAAAGCAAAAAATAATAATAATAATAATAAGAAAGTAATGATTTAATTATAATTCTTGCTAGGAAAAAAGTAGCAAAGTGTTAATCTGAAAAGAAAAACAAAAAATTTTACATTTCCTTTTTCCTTTTTTTTCTTTTTCTTTTTTTTTTTTTCTAAACTTAAACTCATTTAACAATTTGTAACTCTTTTACAAGCATTAAATGCATATCTTAAATGGTACTTTTAAATTCATTTCAAATTTAAAAGATTTAAAATTTCTTTCAAACCCAAATTTAAAAGGGGAAAAGGAGAAAAAAAAGTTTTTATTCCGATAAGATCGAATGCTTTCGCATTCGTTGATTTATGGATTATATTTAAAAAGTTTTTTTTTTGCAATATATATTGATTGGTACCTGAAGATTTCTGTCATTCGTATGTGATATTGTAAAAAAAAAAAGAAAAAATTTACTAATTTTTAAAATTTATGTTTGCACATTCAAATTTATTATTATCATCTATCGTATCATTATTATTCATTAACATTGTATTATAATTAATTAATGAATAAAACAGAGAAGAAGAAGAATGAAAAAATTTTTTCTTTTTTTTTTTTTTTTCATTTTTATTTTTAATGGTACTGTTTGTGTTCTAAACATTGAATACAAATCATTTTTAGTTTGTTAAATTTAAAAAAAAATAAAATAAAATAAACAAATAAAATTTTAAAACGAATAAAGTGAAAATTTTTCAATGTTTACAATGTGGTGAATTTCTTTTGAAAATAAAATGAATACCGATGCTATTCAAAAAGTTGAAAAGCAAAAGGCGAGAGGGAGAGAGAGAGAGAGAGAGAGAGAAAGAGAAAGGAAGGAAAAAAAATGAGAGGGAGAAAAAAAATGACTGTTGTTTGTGATTTATTAGAAAGAAAGTTCAAAAAATTAGCGCCGATCCCAAAAGACAATTGTTCATCAGTAAGTTAGAAGTAACTATTTCACAAAGGGATAAATACTCTTAGCCTTGGGTAAATTTTCATTTGTCCTCTCTTGGCTAAATTTAACAAAAAGAA
>RCAB01000901.1:0-13537 GCA_003640385.1 Setaria digitata
TTTTTTTTTAAATTTACCAAAGTATTATTATTATTTATCATTTATTATTCATTTATTGTTATTATTATTATTAATGTTATATATTTATCATTACTACTATTTATTATTATCATTCATTGTATAACTTGTCAATATCGTTCATTATTATCAATTATTATTAACATTTATTATCGTTTAATTATCATTATTTCGCTATTATTTATTATTTATGTTATTCTTACTATTATTTATTGACATTATTATTATTTTTATTTGCACCATTATTATAACCATTATTATTATAATCATTGCTAGCAAATCGTTCTTATTGCTATCATTACCATTATCAATATTGTTATTATTAAATTCTATTGTTATTGCTATTAGTCGATTTTTTATAAATAGATTATAATTATGCTATCAAAAATTTTTGAAAAAAAAAACCACTATTCTACTAAATTTGATTCTAATATGCCTAATGATATGATAAATAATTTTTCAACCTGGTTCATTCATTATTATTATTATTGCTATTATTATTATTGTTATTATTATTATTGTTATTATTATTATTGTTATTATTATTAATATTATTATTATCATTAATTAGTAGTAGTAATAGTACCAGAAATATTATTTTCTATTTATTTTTCGAAAAAATATTTCATTTTTCAGAATTATATCTAACTATCAAACTATAATCCAATGATTTAATTGTTATCAGTTGACATAAATATAAAAAAGAATGCATTAAGTGACCTCATTTTCATCATATTACAATTTATAACTATTAATAAGTTTTATTTCACAATTAAATTATTTACTTTTAAATATTTTTCAAAGTTTGATGAAATAACTTAATCCTTATCAATTAATGATAAGGATAAAAAAGAAATAATGCACTAAAGTAGCTTCATTTTTGACCATAGTATAGTTTTAGTATAACTTGATCATCAAAATTCAGTAGTCATAACATATCTTTATTGAAATTGTTCCTAAAACTTAGCAGCATCAATCATTTGAGCCATTTGTAGTCGATGCTACAAACAACTGATAAAAATATACACTTATAAAGTACCATAATTAATCATTTCTAACTAATCAAAGGCATACCGATTTTACTATATGTTTTTTTTTTTTTTTTTTCTTTTTATTTTAAATGCAAGTCTTCTCTGCTTCTCTTTTCAATCATTATTTTTCACACACAAAAAAAGAGAAGGAAACGGAAAAAAATTTTTTAAATAAAAAAAAAAAGAAAAAAAAAAAATCTTCCCTCAAATTTTATTTTTCAACAATTTCTGCAATTTTCCTATCACATCTCACAATTTTATCATTTGATTGATTAATAAGACATTTGTTTAGTGATTTATTGATTAATTTATCGATTTAACGCATTTTCCATTTTGTTTTGATATTTTAATCACTTCACTGATTAATGATAACATTTATTGATTGCGTTATCGATCTATCACATTTCATGCTTAAGGATACGATTGCTAATATCACATTCCTTAATTAGTTGCATCCATTTAACAAATTTCACATTTTTGCAATTTAATTTATTGATAAAAAAACACATTCAGCGATTAATAATTGATAATTAATTAATAATTTATCATCACATATCGAAAATTTTTCGTTGAATTAAAAAGAAAAATAAAATAAAATTTTGTAAATATTATTACATTTCTACTAATCTGCACACAAATATGTTTGCAGTAATTAGTTTTTAAATTAACTTATCACTTTTGTTGTTGCATAATTAACGCCCTATTGATCGCAGTGCAATAATGGTGATAATGATAACACATAGCAATTATTACTAAATAAAGGGAACAGTGAAGCGAATTGTCAGTTGTTTCCGGAATCATTATTAAACAAGTACTTGTAATCCGGAATCATTATTAAACATTATTAAAGAAGTGCCTGTACTACCTGTAAACTAAACTACTGTAAATAAATAATTAATCAAGCTAGTTAATGAGGAAGCTGAAAATATTACTGTAGAAAATGAAAAGCTATCCATTGATCTCTTCAAATGCTTTGTAATCGAAGAGCGGAAGGTTTTATCACTTTTGTCTTTACCAGTCTTCGTATCAATAAAATGATAATTTTTTTTTTTATTGTAGCAATACCATATTTCACAATTTCAAAAAGAAAAAAATTTAATGAGGCAAATTTCTTCATTTCATTTCACTTAATTTTTTAACACTCACGCATTGCTTTATTAAAACCAGGTATTTTTGGCATTTAATTGTGAGATTTTAATTAAAAAATGAAAAAAAAATTGAATGTTTCAAATTTTTCAATATTAAAACAAACTATCTGATTCATTCAGCATTATTAATTCAAAACTGAAATTTCCGAAGCATATAGCAGTCGAAAAAAGAAAGGAATCAGCTTCCGAATCAATTAATCTCTTCTTGCTTTCTCTCTCATTCTTTTTTTTTTTGTTTTATTTCATTTTATTTTTGCTTAAAATATAAAAGGCAAAAATTGATTTACACATGTGGAAACCACAGCTGATATTTCAATATCTTTTAAAACAGATTTTTTTTTTCTCCAATATGTTTGTATTTTTATTAATAATCTATTCTTTTAATCTCATAAATTAAATTTAAATGAAATTTGCATATTGATTCAAAGCATTAGAAGCAGGAATTGAATGGTAAAGAACAAGTCAAAATTGTTTCATTTTTGTTGTTATATGATAGTGATAATATTAACTTTTTTTAATTATTAACTTTGTCAAATATCAATTTTTAATTTCAATTCTATTAGGCGAAAATAGAAAAATTGGAAATTCCAATTTTCATTCGAGGCATAAGGAGCAAAAATTGATTAATTTTGTAAAATAAATGAGCAATAACGACATCTGTCATTTCAAGTATTAGTCCAATTCCAATTTTATTAAAATAAATCTAAATCAATAAATTTTATGAAATGAAGTTTACATGAAATTCTTATAATTATATAATGAATAGTATTCCAATTACTGATCCAATTTATAAAAAAAAAAGAAAAAAAATATAAAATGAAATTCACTTAATCCACAAATTTTGTAATCCATATAATAAGTAGCAAAAGTTACTTTTCTAAATATTAGTTCACTTTCAGTTCTTTTGAGTAAAATTTGTGTGAAATTTTTAATTGTCCAATAAATAATCTGTTAATTTCAATATTAATTTAATTTTTCAATTTCATAATGTGAAATTTATATAAAAAGAAATAAAAAAATTTTGCAAATAACATAAAAAATATTAGCATTTATTCCTTTCAATAGATGAATAAAATTCTCATTTCTATTAAAACAAAATAAAATATAGAAATGAATATTATTATAATAAATGATAATTTATTAATATAATATTAAATTTAATAAATAATAATATCAAATTTTCTTTCCCAAATATATTAATCAAATTTTTGAAAATTTGATAAAAATGAAAGTTTAAATTTAAATTTGATAAAAAAGAAATAAAAAAAAAAAAAAATTATAGTCATTTTGAAATATGTGCAACAGATGTATTCTATTTGATGGTGCTATATTTGAAAAATAACATCTACAGTCTACAACAAAATAAAAATCTATCTTTGCCCACATTCATTCATCTATCTATCTGTCTATCTATCTATTCATCCATCTGGTTTGGTCTATCCAAGTACCGATCATCCGATACAACCGATGCCTGTCACCATCTAACCTTCTTTTCTATTATAATTAATGATATACTGTAGGATGTCAATGCCTCAACTGATCATATTAATCATTAAAATGTGAATGTGTTATAGAAGAGAGAATAAAAGAAAAGAAATTATATTTAACCATTATTATTTATGCTAATTCATTTCAAATTAGCAACAAATTAATAATTTACAGAATAATTTATTTCAAAGTTATAAAAAAATAAAAATAAAAGGAAATGAAAAAAATTATAAAAAACAAAACAAAACAAAAATTTGTTTCCATCTGTTTATTTCATTTTTGTTTATCATTTAGTATTATATGGATATTGTACAAGAAATATTATCATTTACTGATAAGAAAGTTGAAGGTAACATTTATTTTTGCATCTTTTACGTTGAAATTTTTTACCTTCATTCTTATCATTCGTTGATAAGAAAGAATGAAAAAAGGCTATTCGTTGGAAATTTTATGCAAATATTTATCAGTATTGCTAATAATATTTTCATTCACTAATCACACGATTAAAAAGATTGATAATTGGCTTTTGTGGGTAATTCTGGTACACTTACTTACGTGTGCAGGAATTGTCTTGTTAACATAATTCATTCTTAAGTGGTTTCTCTTTAAAGATCAGTCTAGTAGAAGGAAGAAAAGATATAATTGTAAAGCACCTGTTCATGAGAAAAAAAAAAAAAAAATTTAATCACCTCTATCAAATTATGTATGAGTAAATTGGAAGAAACTACCGTAGTAAATTTCCGTCTAGTCAAGCCTTTGACCTTTGCTTTAATATGTGATTGATGAATAAAAATAATGACTTTAATGCGTCTGATTAAACTTTGTTAATGTTTTATTCTATCACAATCAAATACGAGAAAAAAACCGAAAATTATTTTGGTTGCATAATTTTATATGGGAGCCTTCCGTCATCATCGAAGTGAATCAAAATTTTTTAATTTTTTTCCAAATTTTGAAACTGATAATTCTAATTTCATCTTTCCAATGCACTATCATTAAATGATAACGTATCTCTTTTTTTCCTTAAAAATTCATTTCACCCTTTCTTCTGAAACAATTTTAAAGAAAAAATTTTTATTTAACCATTTTTATGAAATCAAAATTCCACAATTTAATTAACAATTTCATTTTTTTCTAATTTTTAATTCAAGTAATACGAATAATGCATGAAGCTTGGAAAAAGTTAAGCAAAATCGTTCCACAATAACTTTTCTTGCTTTATACGGTAAGAAGAAAAAGCAAAGTATGGTGATAATTAATTGCTTTATTTCGTAATTTGCAATTAATTCTTCAAATAAAACATTACCAATGCAAAAATTCTGTCAATTAAAAATTATCGTTGATGCACTGACTGTAATTAATGAAATTAGCGCCGACAAAACTAAAGAAATGAAAAATTAGTTTGTAAATAAAATCACATTTCGCTTTATTAATGATAATTTAGAAGAAATGAGAAAGAACTATTGCTAAATTACTGGAACATATATCTATATTAATTAGTCGTAAATTAATTTCGTTTTCTTTTTCATTCATTTGCTTCTAACATTTTTCAAATTTTCGCCACACACCAGAATTTATTTTATCCTTATACTAAGGTACAAAGTAAAGCATAACTTCTAATATCAGAAAAATTTTAAGAAATATCAGACAAACTTAGCTCTGCTGACTTATCATTTAATTTGCAATTAGCTTTTCAGTAATTAAAACTTCATAAGTGATATAGCAAGCATTTTCGGTAGTACATACTTATTTGTTTTCTCTGTTATGATTTGTAATCGATCTTTTAATGCAAATTAATGCTTTCTTTTATGTAAAAAGAAATTTTCAATTGCTAGAAAAAAAAAGAGCCAACTAAATTAAATTCTTACTTGTTGATTAGATTATTTCATTAATTTTGATCGAGAACAAAATGTCATAAAAAATAAAATGAAACAAGAAAATTAGACAAAAAAAAGGCATTTGTCAAATAAATTTTAAATGATCGTATACCTTGAAGGGGAAGAAAGCTTTAAAAGGAAATGATTAATTATTGGACAGTATGACGAAAAGTCAAATGAAAAGGACAAAGAAATGAATTATTACTTAAATACACATAAATATATTTGAATGAATTATTTATTAGGATTATATCGATGTTTTAGATAGGAAATATAAATGAATAGGAAATATATGTGAAATATTAAAGCAACCTCCGTCTGATGCAGTAGGACTAAACAGCTTTTTCTTATTTTAAACTATAAAATAAATTTATGAAAAGGACTAGGCAGAATGTAATTAATTGCAGTATTATCATTTGATAATGGATAAAAATGATAAATTGTTGGGGGAAAAGTTTCGTTACTGAAATATAAAATACAATGCATTTTTGTGAATTAAAAAATTAAAATTTTATAGCAAACACACACACACACACATTTATAATTCTTTTCTAATATGCAAAAAAAAGAGTAGTATGAAACAAGGAAAAAAAAAACGAAATTTAAAAAAGGGAGAAGCTGCTAAAAATCACTCCGTCGAGTAATATCTGTAAAAGTTTAATTAACCAAATTGAGGAAAAAAAAATAAAAAACTAAATTTTTTTGAACTTGCGAAACAGCAGAAGAAAATCCGTGATAAAAAAAACGAGTGAAATTTATAAAATTTTAAGGTTATATAAGCATATCGTTGAAATCCATAGTAATTTAAAACTAGTACAAAACATTTGTAAAATTTGAAAATGACATGAAATTAGCGCTGTATATTCATTAAAAAGACTGAAAGCTTAACATTAAGTTTAAAGGAATTTTCAAATTATAGATTGACAAAAAGGTAAAAATACTTGTAAAAAGTATTCGGCATGAAAAAAAGCCACCTACCTCTACTAAAAAATGGAGATGATTTGTGCATATAATTAAACTGTTAGGAATAAAAAGTTGAAATAAAGTGAAGAAAAAAAAAATCTAAAAAAAAAGCAAAAGGAAGAAAGAGAAAAAGAGGGAGAGAAAGAGCGAAAGAAAAAAAATGGAAGTTTTGAGGTATTCTTGTCGGAATGATCTGAGAAAATTGTATTCAACATGAAAAATGACAATTTATCAGCTATAATAGAGGAAATGCAGAAAAATAATTTTTCAAAAAAAGAAAAAAATTTTTTTTTTTTTGAACTAAAAGAGAGAAAAAGAAAGAGAGAGGGGAAAGAAAGGGGAAGGGAAGAAACATTAAAGATGAAAAGAGAAGGAAAAAAAGTGGACAGAGTTACAGCTGAAACGTAATTATCTTTATGAAAGTCACCGCCGCTACCGTATACCGAACAGGAAAAAGGGGAAAAAAGAGATGCCATGTAAGAGAGTTAAAGATTATCTGTGTTTTTTTTTGGATTATTATTTGCAATCACTTAATTAAGCTAATGAACGGAGCGGCGTAATATTAGATACTTAAATACTGATTAATAATTCAAATATATTACTACCATACGGTAAAATGAGCAAAAATTAAATTGATAAT
The DNA here is from genome assembly GCA_003640385.1 of Setaria digitata. Lineage (NCBI taxonomy): Eukaryota > Metazoa > Nematoda > Chromadorea > Rhabditida > Setariidae > Setaria > Setaria digitata. The sequence goes on from RCAB01000901.1 coordinate 7,166, forward strand.
GTATTTATGGTTACGGTATTGCAATTTTTTATACTATGAACGCATTATTTAAATTATGACTCCTGAGACACTAATAATTATGTGTTAAATTGTAGTGATAGCGTGATTACGGTAGCGATTTAATTATGAAATATATATATAAATTACATTGATAATAACAAAATGATTACGGTAAGATAATGCTTTTGAGTGATAATAATTAATTCCGATATGCAGGAGCATACCCTTTTGGTTTTGCTGCAGAAAAGCTATAAAACTAAACTGATAATGAAATAGTCACTGTGGTATGATGCGGGATTTTAATTAAATTTATATTTTAAACTTGGTTTACTTAAAATAATGAAATTTTATGTTGGAAATTCTTCCTGCTGTAAACATCTAGCTAATTAAAATAACAATTAAATATTCCAGGCATAAACTTAGTGAAACTAATCTTAATGAAATTTATTCTCCCTCAGTCTTGATACTTCCTATACGACTGAATCACTAGCATTATTATGATATAAATATGCTCAACAAAGTGTTAATTTTTGGTTAATTAGGCTGTTAAACGTTTTTTGAATTTAGCATTTTTCTTCTGAATAGTGGATCATTGCTATACTACGGTTATCAAATTATTTCATTCATTATTCGACTTTTAACTTGTGAGATTATTATCAGTGGTTCAAGAAATACTTATTAAGCAGTAAAAATACTTTATTAAACGTGTTCGTATTTTTTACTAACATCTTTACAGAATTCTTAAGGAACGATTTAATGCGTAGATGTGAAAAATTAGGGCATGTTAAGATAAGAATTTAATTTTGAAACTTATCTGAATAAATTAATTTCTAGCTAGTTACTTGGCTATAGTGTGAGTTAAATCTGCGGAGTGATCAGAAATGTTTCTGTTCAATATTAATTTTCAGATAAAAAGGGCAATAAATAATTTTCAAGTAAATGAAGAAATAAACAGAAGAAACAGGCGATAGGAGGAATATGATTAATTAAGCATAATATCTTTAATGATTATAATATTATCATCGATGTTCATTAATTTATCTTCCAGCTTTCTATGAAGGAATATAATGAATAAATTGGACATAAAAAAAAAATGATATTATTATCGATATTTTACAAATTATCTTTTAAACTATCACTTTTTATTTTTATTGATCATGATTTCGTAAAAAACAGAAGGTTAAATTTATGGCCTTCCATTTGGTGATAGTATTATTTATAGGAAAGGAATGGAAAATTTCTTAACTGATCATTTATCAGTAAAAATTTATTGTTAAAATTTTTTAAAGTTAATACACGGGTATTTTTTCTTCTAATATTATCAGACCAAATTGTTACTGTTATAAATTGAAGAAAAAAAGCTTCTTTTCTAGACGAAACAACTTCATGGATGTTTAACTTTCTGAGCTTAATTTCAAAATGAAATTCACATCTTTACAAAAAGTAAATACCAAACAATGTGTTATAATTTATGCTTAATAAATTTTTTTTTTCAATTTTTTAAAAGCTTTACCACGAACTGACTATTTCTCTTTCTTTTTTTTTCATGCATATAAATGGCCTCAAGACATGCATTGCTTATTATCAATTAATGTCTAGTTTTCCTTTTCTTATTTCAACCTTCTTTTGATCATTTCGAGAAAAAAAAGGGAAAAAGAAGAGGAAAACAAACGAAAATGCTCAAAAGAAAGGAAAAAAAAGCAAGTCTTAGAAGATGTAAAGCCTTTTAAGTGATATCTATCAGCCATTTTCAATCATCTTTTTTCCAATTTCTTCGAGACTAATATTGGTTTTCGCTTTAAAAATTTTATAATTGAATTGAAAAAAAAAAGAGAATAAGCAAACAAAAAAGATTTGAATTGATAGCATTTATTTTATAAAATGATTAACGCGATTTTGTGATATTGAAAGCACAAGAATTCAAGATAATTTTAAAATAAATTCTTAGCAAGAAAACAAAAGATGAAAAATATGCGATATTGGATGGCAGTAATTTGAAAAACAGGAAGAATAATAGAAAATAAAAATAATCAATGGAAAAAAATTTTAATTCAAATGATAAAATCATACTGAACTTAAAACATTTTGATGCGAATAAAAGCTGTTCATTTCTTATTAAAACATTTTTGAGCAAAAATTTTTCTTTTGATTATTCAATTACTTATCTACGCAACACAGAAATCGAAGTATTAGTTTTTGATTGTTTTCAAAAAAAAAATTCACTTTTTATTTATTTAACAGAAAAACCAATTCTAATAGAAGCAAGAAATCCGAAATTTATAAGAAATGGAATAGTTTTGTTATTATTTGTTATTTGGATTTAAAGTCTAATTAGTTTACATCAATTTTCAAATGCAAATTTTCAATGTTTTAACATTCGTATTATTGTCGAAAATTCAATTATATTACAGTTTCAGTTAGATTTCTAGAATCAAAATCCGAAATATAATTGCTGGCAACATCATAATTTAATGATACTGCAGTAAAAGTTATTTTATACAAACTAATCAATGATTGTTGTCTCACTACCGTATGGCACTATCGTATGAAATATTAAGCTAAGTCACCAGTGATGTTATTCAATAAGCAAACTCTAAATATTTTTCGGAACAAATGAATGAAGAAAAAAATAAGTAAAACTAGAGTCATTGAATATTGTAAGCAAAATACCGTAATCTGCGGATGATCATACTGTAATATTTAGGCTATTAGGGAAAAATAAATCTTCTTGCTTTTGTTATTCTGAATAAAATGTATAATTATAATTATAAAATAAATTTGATATGGAAACGAACTTTTCTAACACTTAAAATTCTATTAATTAAATGCAGACAAAATTCTTTCGATTAAAACCACAGCAATTTTATGGCAAGTCAAACTTTATCCCACTAAATTTATCAGTTCTTTTCGTTTCTGCTTTTTTTTTCTCTTTGTTTTAATTAAAATTTATTTTTTCAACTAACCACTAGCTGAATGAACCCGTGTCATCCACGGATAAACGGCAACATTGTTCTTCTCATCGTCGTCTTCATCTTTTTCACCATCTTTTCCATTCTTATTCCACTCTCCACTGTTGTAACCACATGATGAGCTCTAAAATTTTAATTAATTATAAAATTTATTCTCAAACCATGCAAAAAAAAAGGAAAATATTTATAAATTTGGTCAAATTTTCATGTTAGTTATTTTGATCAAAATAACATACAAATAAAAAATTTAAATTCATACTGATATGCATTTTTAAGCAGCTGAATTTCTTCGCAAGCATTCAGTTATAATTCGGATAAAATATTTAAATATTTACACAAATAAATAGAATAGCATAACTTATTTCGGCAAAAATTTCCCATTTCAACTGTTTTAGTTTGAAAGTTAATCAAAAAATTAATAAAATATCGCTCGGGCTAACAACTGCAATATATTTTCAATAATAACAATATTACATTTCTGTGCAAGAAAAAAAAAAAAGAAAAAGAAAAAGTTAAGGGAAACAAAAGGAATTAAGAATGATTGAAACAAATATAAAATCAAATAAAAGGTGAATATCTGATGTTAATCCAAACAAATTATTGTTATTATTTCAAAACCGAATTGTACAAATAATTGGAATTTAATTTTCAAAAAAAAAGAAAAAAGGACTTTTAATATTTGATAAATCAATGGAAATTTCGTATAAAATATATATATATATATATATGTGCCATGGCAATTTGCGAAAATTTAGAAACTAAGCAAAATATATGCGAGAGTATGAAATTTGAATTGACTGGTCGGTTTCATCAAACGATAGATCTTATCAATTGAAGCATCAGAACTGGAAATCTTCTGTGGATGAATGAATGATTGTATAGGGTCTTTCCAATCAGATGATTAAAAAGGAACAGATAAACAATGATAATTATTGATTTATTACTTTATTTTCATTTCTTTTTTTTTTAATTCCTTGATAAACTTTTAATTGGAATAATTATTTGAGTAAATATAAAACTTTCTAATTCTATTTGAGTAAGAGTAAATAAATAACATACATATACATATTTATATAGATTAACATGATAAAATTAACAAAAGTGTAAAAATAAATGAAATGATTATACCTTTGGTCTGTTCTGATTTATAGCCAAAGACATCTAGACAAGCACTAAAATTACAATTGCATGATGAAAAATGATGAAAAATGGAAGGCCATACAGATAGGAAAGTCACTTAAAAATACATTATCGATGTAATAAATCTGAATTAATTGTTCAGTGTCTTTCCAGTTGATTTATTAAAACTCATTAACGGTCAGTCCTTTGGAATCAAAAACTAACAATTCACTCCACCCCAAAAATGTTGCCATTTTTATGGAAAAAAAAGGGGGAAAAAAATTTTCCATTTATCGAGATTGCAATTTTCTCCAAATATGGAGTCTTCAAGAGTTTGCCCTTTTTTTTTTCTTTTTTTTTTTTCTTTGTCTTTCATTTCTACTTCATTTAAGACTAGCTAACAGGCCAAGAAAGAAAGAGAAATCATTATTACATTGACAATTGTATAAGATTATAAATGGTAAGAGATGAGCGCTTAAGTGGATGCAAAATGGAACTTTACTTTAGTAAATTAAATTTATTGATTTAGGGAAAGAAAAAAAAAAAAAAAAAAGATCGCAAAATTATTACTTTACTTTATGCTGCTACAGAAATGGAAATTCGTAACTCTTTTCACTAGGTTCCATATTCGTAATCATCTTTTGATAGTCTTCATTTATCTATCATTCTTATGTATTCATAGAAGAAGTGAAAAATTTTAGGCTAACCAGCTGCTTTTTTTTTATTGTCAAAAGCAAATTTTACAGTATCCATTAGAGAGGTTTATTGCATTTTATTCAGGCTGATTATTTATTGTGATTTTTGAGAAATGAAGAGAAAAACAAAAAATAGCATATTTCACAATTTAAAGATTATTTTTGTAATTTATTATTAAATGTTATAAATAATTGCTTTTCGCTATCGCTAATACAAGATAAGGTGAAAGTGGGGGCATAATTAATTTCGATGATATAAAGTATTTTAAGATTAACTTAATTACAAACTGCAATTAGTATTCGTTGAAGAAAGGACTCATTTCACATTTATCAATCAATATCAACTGAATAGTTGTAACTGAAATTGAAATCGCGAAAATGCCTAAAATACCTAAATTTTTACTTGTTTTAGGTGTCAACCGATGAACAACATCTACTAAAAACTTATAATGTTAGCAATTCAGGCAGATAGACTTGGACTATCGTGAAAGTAAGCTGTTCCAGAGCAGAAGCCTAGATTATTTGGAAGCAAATTTTCCTTTCCACATATCTCACCCCGAGGAACATTTGACTTCAGGATCTGATCGTCGAAATTAATGTAAATAACTTGATTTCAGCTCATCTTTCGTAATAAAAGGAGAGTGAAATATTTTATCGTATCATAATTTATCAAAAGTCTATTTAGTTTAATTCATCGAGTACTGCTCTTAATTTGATAGACTGAATTAAATTAAGTTAATTTAGCTAATACGTTTCATAGGAAATACCAACATTTCATGCTCCACACATTTCTAACTTCATAAATTAATACCAGCAGCTAAATTTTTTATTAGAAAATTCAAAACCGAACATTACTTTCAGGATTACTTGTTCAATACTACGAGAAATATCTTCAGGAAAGCTTCATGTGAATAAATAAGCTATCTGCAGTAATGAAAGAGGCAGTAGAATTAAAATGAAAATGCCAAAAGTATTCACAATCAAGCACTTGAAAATTAATTTGAACAAAAAGAGAAAAACTTATTTACAGAAATACAGTAGTTCCATATTGATATTCCAAGTATCATAAAGTTTTAGGACGTGATAGTTACAACGGATCAAATAATGCATGTGAGTTAAATTTCAACTAAATGAATCAACGATATAATCGTTGGCTCGTAAAATTTTGATTATTTTAAAGTTTTGATGAAATTTTTTGAAAAGTAAAATTCTCTCGAATAAAATGTAATATCGATGAGTTGGCGTAAATTTCGCAATCGCCAAACTACACTTGATGGTATTGTAACATCCGGTTACTGACAAAGAAAGCAGAATGTATTTTTTCGAATTACTAAGGTAAAATTAGGCACTTATGTATTAATCTGTTTAAAAAAAACATTCATATAATTGCCATTTTCTTATCACTGATTGTCATTTGCTTATCACTGTTGTTATTTAAAATTAGTAGATTATTATTCGCAACAAAAATTCCTTTATTAAAAGAAAAAAAAAAGAATAAATATTTTATTATACATCATTTCTTCAAAATCTAACCAAATTTCTTTCTTCCTCTTCCCTTCCATCATCATCATCATCATCATCATCATCAT
>RCAB01000902.1:0-13509 GCA_003640385.1 Setaria digitata
CTTGGGTCCTGTAGTTTGAGACGATAACATAATAACTATTTGTTCCCAATTTCTTATTTAAAAATTTTGTTTGCAGCACTTCTTAATAAGTCTTTATAGTATTTGATTATAAATTTAAATCAGACATGCAATCGTATCAAACAATCAACTTAAAAAAAAAAAAAAAATATTGCGAGATCCGTAACAATTTGAAATCCACGTTAAGAACTTTCTTACCCGCTATTTGCCTCCTAAACCGATATTTTCAAAAAATTACGACTCCCTAATTTAAAAAAACAAGCAACTCAAAAAGAGAAATAAATAAATCTGTGCCGTTTATCATATTTCTCATTCGGCAAGAGAAATTCTGCACACTTCCATTCTAGTTATAAGCAGGCACCACCTTCGATTGTGATAATTGCAACTTTATTTTCTTGGGAAACTTATAAATCATAACAGTCCTTATCAAATTCTTCCTCATCTTGCAGTGCCAAAACATTAAATATATACTCCAAATCATCGCTATCCTTTTGTTGCAACGACAATCCTTTACTTCGTCCATTTAACAATTCATTCAACTCCTCGTAGCAATCTACCTCATCCTGATGTGGGTTTTTGTTTAGATATGAAAAACAACTTATGTATGCAGACTGATTTGTCTATTACATATTATCAAATTACATGCACTTATATCACGCCTTTTAATGAGACATATTTGGCATATTTCTTTATAATTGTATTCTCTTTGCAGCCGTTTTTGTTTTAATTATAAACAGCGATAACGAAATTAAATAATTAATTAACCTCAAGAAATTTCATCAGTAAATCCTTCAGTTCCTGATTTGTACTACCAGTGATTAAATTGGCACATAAATTAATAATTCTCCGGTGCAAAGCGATGTCTTCATCATATAAAATTTTCGGTATAAGATCAAGGCAAAGCTTTTCTGTCTGTGGCAGACCATCTTGCAGCACTTGAACAGCCTCAATTCTGAAAATTAACGAACAGATACTGAAATAAAGGGCTGTGAATTATATAGTTCCATCTACTCTCTTTTGCTTAAAATTTTTAATTATAAGAAGTCTAGTATCAACTTACGGTTGACAAAAAACATGAAAAAGTAAAGTGATTAGGTCCCATGCCTAATTTTACGCTGTGTTTTTAAGATGCAACTCTTTTCTTCTTTAAATCAATTTAAGAATCACATTTTAGAATGGCACAAACAGGAATATGAAAAGACATTATAATATTAATTACAATATTTCATATGTAATTTTTAAACCAATAGTGAGCAAACACAAATCATTTAAAAAATCAAATAAATGTAAAAAAAAAGGAACGATCAGATCAGATTTCTTTTTCTGTTTGAAAATAATACATTACTTCTCAAAAGATGATCGGCTGCCTCTAAAAAGGGAGGAGCTTAAGCAATTGAAAAAAAAAGGGTAAAAGCAAGAAACGAAATAAAAAGAATGAAGGTATTCTGTCAAGAGATCTCTCCATGTAATGACTGCAGAAACTGAACTGATGGCGGAACTCTAATATATTTTCCTCAGAAAAAGCAGGCAGGGATAGCTGGAGCTTAAATAAATAATTTAAGTGGATCATTGACTTCAATTTTCAGAATCCTTATAATGAAAGAATCACCTCGGTGATGAGTCAGAATCAGAGAGTAGTATATGTGCAGCCACACGGGTAACATCATCTTGATTTCCGATTTGATTTAAAAAAATCAGAGCTTCACGCCGAATATACGGTTCTTCATCATTTTTAGCCATGTCGGAAATACGTCCAGTCAGATCTAGGAAGAAATGAGCGATTTAAGTATGTATTAACTTTACTATTACTTCTTTTAAGGTGCTTAGATAGCACATGGAAAACTATAGTATAATTCTATAAAACTACAACATATTTCTATAACATAATTTCATAAACTGAAATTCACCATGGCCATTATATCCATATTTAACAAGCACCGTGAGATAACTTAAAGCATTATCTCTAAACTCCCATTTTGGTGAACTAAGTTTTTCGATGGCCTCTGATGCTAAAATCGGAATAATCATAAGATTCCAAGCTTCCGATTTCTGTAGTAACGCATCCAAAATCATCGCATTTATCTGAAAATCAAATCTTTCAAAAACTTTAACTTTATAACAATAAAGTCAAACAAATATAGGAAACAGCAAATTCCAGGTGACTGACGCAATATGTGATTCCTGATCATTCTGCTAATTGTTTTTCTTTTCTTTCTCTCTACGCTGACCAAGAATTTTCAAAATTTTTTTCACTAAAAATCTTAGTAACAACTATTATAACTGCAAACTCACCATGTTACAAAATTCCAAAGCATCATACAGAGAAGCAATAGTATCGATTGATGGATTCTTAAGACTTGAAATAAATTTGATAAGTGATAATCCATTACGTTCTTTGCGCAGTATGGACAAACCTCGATCAAAATAGCTTACTAAAAAGATAAGGAAAGAAAAGAAACATTAATTACTTATGAAATATAACGACAAATGGACATAGGATACAAGAGAATAGAAGAACTGAAAAGAGAAAAAATCTGAGTCGTATTTATGACAATAAGGAACGGTAAAATGAAAATTAGAAATAGCATGGGCAATAAAATTACCATTATCGAAATAATGCTCCAGCTGCACTAAATCCAACAAACGTAAGTTTGGTGTACTCCACACTACTTTGATTAGTTTTGTATGCCCTCTAAATTGTCAGCATTATTAATGCTTTACAGTGACATAGGATCGAAAATACTTCCTTCATTTATAGCTTAATTAGCTGTGGTTATTGCTACAGCTAGTTTGAAACAATTAAAACCTCAAAACTAGGAAACAAGGACAGATATTCATATTGCACTTTTTAACTTCTATCCCAGCGTTAATCGATTAGGATAACGGAGGAAGAGAATATAAGAGGCGCAACTAAGATAAAACCAAGCTTTTTTTTTTAAAGAGATATAACTAATGAAAGAAAAAATGAAACTATTCATTTATTAAAACTGAATTTACAATGGTGGCTAGAACAATTATAACAACGCAAATAAAGAAAAAACTCACAAAGCAATTAACTGTAATAAAATTTCATTTCTGACATGGACAGAACACCAGTCATTATCGAAAAATATTCTTTCATCCATTTTTTTTTGATGTCTATAAAAAGTTTTTTCATCAGCAGCAATACATATTATCTCCCTTCATAATCTAAACCAAAAATTTCTGACGAATTAAGAAGGCAGGATAATTTTGAAACATGAATTTATAAGAAACTCTATTAATGGAAATTGAGAAAGACTCAACCTAATCACTTTCTGGCGCCAACATTCTTACATAAGACTGAACAGACAACACTGTATTGCTGTCACTAAACTTGATTGCAGGATTATTTCTGAAGACCATAACTTAAAGCCTCTTAAAGATTAAATTTCTTATTCCTCCCATACCACACCTTTTTCAACATTTGAACTGCAAATAAAAAAATACACAGCAATCACATTATGCTATACTTACATAAGCTCAGCCAATAGTTTGCTAAAATGGAAATTCGTCGACATAATTTCAAGGTCAGAAATAATTATGTGTTCACTCTGACTTGTAAGACTTTTTGCCAATACGAAAATCTCTTGAGATTGTTCTGCAGATATCAAACTAGGATCATGTAATAAAAACTGTGATAATCTGAAAGAAAAAGAAAGATATCATTTAACATATGTTTCAAAACAATAATTATAGTATTTGCTAACATCTGAGATTCCCATCACACATGCAACTCAGCGAATTAAAGTCCAATTTAATTATAAAAACAAACCCCAAAAACTATGAACCTTTTGCGCCATACAGAACCATTCGAATGTATATCTGGTGAAATGGCCATCTTCAACAACTCAACAATGGCAAAAGCCCAGCAAGCATTATACCTTCTTTCAAATATTTTGTCCAAGTAGTTACATATAGTTACTTTCAGGGACAAATTAATGTCGCCACTCAGCAAATGAAGAGCTTTTTGAACCGCTTCTGAAAAAAAAAAAAAAAAAAACGAAATTCTTTTTCAAATCACAGCAAATTATGGTGAAATGTTACAATAAATGCAAATGTAGATAGGGTACAAAAAAATATATAAATGCTCAAAAAATCCTCTTGTAGTATAATGAATGACTGATTATATGGTCACGTGGTATATAACTATAAGAAGTATATTACAAAAAGAAACGTAATTCATGTTTAAGAATTCCTTTGCATTAATTTTCACCTGCTCATTTTTTTGATCAACGGTTCATGTACTTAATAAAAGAACTTCAAATTCGGAAATATGGCAGTGGTACCTTCATCTTCATAAGGAAAATCCTTTTTCTCCAACTCGTAGTAAAGCATGAACAAAGCATTCATAACTACTGCCGAGCCATCAAACGCATTACTGTTTGAAAATTGCCGAATAACATTTCTAATAAAATCACAGTCCCAGAAATTTCTGTCACCAGCAGATATTATCTAGAGAATCACGAATAATTCGAAATGTTTCATAACCCTCAAAAAAAAAAAAAAAAAAAAAAAAAAAACAAAAACTCAAATTTAACCAAGATGCACGAGAAAATAAACCTTGATTGTAGCTAATTTTATTGCATCACCTTTTTTTTCTGAATTAATCAAATGTCATTCGCATTATACTTCTCCACACATAAAAAAGTTCACCTCTTTGATTAAACTAAGATGAATAAAATAGAAGTTGTTTTGGTTTGATAGCTTGTCCGCTCCAGATTTCAATGACTGAATTAATGCATCATTCGTATCGTTTCCTGAAATCACTGCATCGTGCAAAATTCACTGTAAATGCCGTATATATCAGAAATGGAACCCATTATGTCACACAAAGTTTAGTGTTTTGATTCATGAATTAAGTACAGTCAATTCGAAATTTTGATTTTAAGTCGAAACGTGAAAACTGAACCCAATCGAAAGATGATAAATCAAAACCAAAGCTTTGAATTAAGAACCACGGAAAACTAATAGCCTTTTGGTAGGGTTTTTGCCAATTTCTCAATCCAATAATCGTCATAATCCACACATGAACTTCTGACCCTTTTCAAAAACTCCCGCAATCTGCAACTGTTATCGTCACACATTACGCCTTAGATGAAATCTGGAAAGACTTTTAATAAAGTAAACTGACCAAGTCTAAATAAAATTTGCACCCAGCGAAATCCTTTTGTTTTTCAACACTCGAGCACCTTACCCAAACTCAGGTGACAACATAAAAATACAAAATTACAATTTGATAATACTTTTAAATATACTCTTGCTTTTTCACTAGTTGCTGAAAAACCTTAACAAACTAGAATTGTCAAAACATTTACATAAGATACTTTTCATTCAGTATCCAACAGCATTCATTACTACTTTAGTAATTCTTTAAAGTATTTTACACAACTGAAAGGAATCTCAGCGTCTACGCACGAATTAGGAGGGACAACGTTTCATATTATCATTCTTTATTTACCATTTAAAAACAGTAAATCAATAAAACACGTAAAACAGAAATTTGAGAGAATTTTGTAAAAATCAAAACGAATATTTTATGTGCTTAATCCAACAACATGTGACTGAATTCGTCGAAAATACGAAAAAATTTAACAATATCGAAGTCATTCAAACAATCAGCACCGGTTTTAGCTTCACGAATATTTATTAGTGAATGGGCTAAGGATTTTATAATTAGCTTAATTTTCACTCCTAAAATGAAAAAAAATTATGGTATTTTTATATCTAAGAAAACAATAATTCTCATGTTCATTTCAAGTGTTTGTTTTTTGAACGATCTGAAGCAATCAAAATCATCTTTCTGGGATCGGTTTTGGTAAAAACTCGTTCTTCGTTATTGAATTAGAGAACTCCATGTCATTAAAAAAATTTTTACCACACATATCTAAGAGTCTTACTTCTTCATCTAATTCAAGCTCTTGCTCCAGCAGTGTTTCCTGTTTTCCTGGTTTCATTAAGTTATAAGTATTGAGCAATAATGTATTAGTAGCAATAGTATTAACATCAAAATGAGCAACCATTTCATCAATACTATACAAACGACCAACGGAGCTCTTTCGCAAGCCACGACGGGCTAATAAAAAGTTTAGAACTGATAGTTCGTCAATGGAAGCATATGTTCTAACATAACTTCGTGCGCTACTATACGTCAGCAAGCGCGAACCACTGCGAAGTCGTAGACTTCCAATATTTATAAATATTGGCATACACCATTCCAACGCATTATAAATGGGAAGTTGCAGGAAATCGAGAGGAGAGGAAGTAACGTGATGGCTCGCGGAAAGAGTGTGACCGTCCACAGTATCGGCAAAAAATGATGTTGGCGTAAAATCTGGCCTTAGCAATAAATAATCAGTAGCGGGCAAACGTTTGGACAACTTGCCTTGTACTACATCTTGATACTGGTATGTTCGATCAGATATTCTTAGACGAACAACATGTGGCAGGCCATCCAACGCCATGCTTTTTGATTCACTGTGAATTTTTGTGAAACAATTTCTAGAACAAGGAAGGAGCTTTGGCGGCTCCTTTTTCGTTGGATCCATTTCTTTCCATGTGTCACCGCAACAGAAACATCGATACGCTAAACCTGTATCGATCAGACGTTCTACTGCATCAGCGTATGTTTTCAAACGTTTCACAACCGAATAAGGAGCAAATGGTCCACCAGTTCCAGGTCCTTCATCTCTTTCTAGTCCGTATCGATCCAAAAGCGCCTCAATTTTCCTACCTCGTGGCTGTCTTCCATGTTTGTTCAGACCCAGCTGAAGAATAAATTTACCATTGTTAGCCCGAGCAAACAAGAAATTATACAGTGCTCGTCGTAATCCTTCCAGAGACAAATGATCACCGCTGATTCGCACTACCAAACGAATTTCCTTGGCCATTCTCGAATCATATGATAAACAACGCATTGCAAATATAAACTTTTACATAATTCGAAGATTTAGCCAATTAGAACTACTCAATCCTTCCAGCTGAATCAATCTGAAACAATTTTCACAAGTTCCAATCAGTAAAGCCATCATTATTAATACACATAATGACCCTGCTTGGTAAGAAACAAATTTTACAATCTATTAATGAAGCCCAAGCTAAAATAAGATGTTTGACCTTACATACGATCTAAAACCATACCACAACTTCATACCATTACAACAATCTTGCAGAAAGCAGAAAAAAATTCGTCAAGAAATCATGCAGAAAATCACCACGGAAGAAGCGATCTCAGGAATATTCCAAAGCCCATTTACATGAAAATTCTTAGTACCCAATTTGCGCAGATTGCTATGTGTTAAGTTAAAGCACTAATACTTGAAAATAGTCACAATCAAAAGTAAAAAAAAAAAAAAACTGAGACACTTAAATCATTTATGTCCTCATCGATGAAAACCTGCAATAGAACAAATAATGACTATAAAACGCTATATACCACTTGTAATACTTCCAGATATAACTCTAGGGGCATCTTTCCGACGTCTAAGTTTTATTGAACTGAAAAATGAAGAATTTCTTCATTGATATTAGTTCCATGTCTAAAATCTACTTTAATGACAGTGAAAAGTAAAAATCAAAATTCTTCTAGATAACTCGCAGTCACGCGGAAACAAAAAGAAATATGAGGTCTTTTACAACATATGGTTTTATTCATGAATTGCTGAAGAAACAAAGAGTGAACAAATTCAAAGGGTCAATAATTTTACTAAAATACGTCCTGTGCATCTAAAAGTTCAAGATTTATTTCTTTGTTTACAAATACATTGCAAAATATGAACTGTTCTTCCACCATTTATGTTTTAACTTGCCATATACGACAAAATAAAATTGATAATGATCCTATTAAAGATTTGTTTCTAACTTGAAGATTCTCGTAATTGCTCACGTATTTCAGAATTATTTTTCCATATGTACGTAAGCCTTTTTTTCAGACAAAAGTAAATTTATAACAGTTCCGCTTCTAGAGAAGTTAGGAAGATGGACAAGATAACAAACTCTTGCCGAAACAATTTTCGAGCCAAATTTAAACTCGATAGCTTAAAGCACTCATGAAATCAGCTTGATAAGGTAAGATATTTCATAAGCTGCTTATTTCGACTAATTCTTTTCTTTCTTGGTCCAGTACTAGATATACTTGTCTGCTGTTTCCTTTTCCTTCCGACTTTTTCTTTCACTTTATTCATTCTTTCTTTTACCTAAAATTAGCATTAATCTTAACAAGCAGGAGAAATTTCTGATAAAATCAAAAATTAAGAAAAAAAAAAAGGAATATAATTGAAGCTACTAAATACTTACCTGCGCTTTTCTCGTATTCGCATCTTTTTTTCGGATTTTCGGTCCCAAATAAGAAGGTAACGGTTTCTGTCCACCAGCCGAAAGACGTTTCTTAGTTTGCTCCAAATCTCGAGTGTTCCTGCTACATAAAACCTGCTCATTATCTGATTGGTCTTGTTTCGATTTCTTCACTCTTAATTCACGAAGACGAATAGCAGCCAGGTTTTCGATAGAAAACTCAACAATTGGTCTCTGAAAGTATTAAGATTTATAACTAGTTATTTATTTTTATTTTTATACTGTGCTTTATACAGCCATATCTATAGCGACCACGTTCCAAAAGAACATATTTTACACCCCTAATTCAGCAAAAACTGCTTGCACTACTACCTAACATTACATAATGACAATATAAGAAAATTAAAATTATATGGCATTTTAGGCTGTTTTTAGCTTCTACTTCTCCTGAAGACATTTCGATTTGAATTTTGAATCAGACTTTTTCTTTCGTGAATATATCCGGATTATTATTCAGGTGTTTCATAGCTGACAACGCATCTCGATGCTCCAAAAAATTGACGAAACCAAAACCTCGTGACAAGGCTTCTCCGGATGCACTTAATTTATTTCTGTCCCTCCAAATCCGACACTGAAGATAATTAAGGATGAAAATCAATTAATATTATGCTATTGCTACTTCAAATTTCATCAGAATTATAGAAGAAAACAAACTGACAGTAAATTTAGAACAGAATGAACAACCTACCAATGGTGAACAAATTGATGAAAAATGTTGGGTAAAAAAGCTCTAATACAATTTAAGAAAAAAGGAAAAAGAAAATTAAACGGACAATAACTACAATTTTTAAAGTTATGATTAACTTGATCTTCAGGAAACATTAAAATCAAAAACATACTTCAGTTATTTTTGCATCTGGATTTCCTGCCGCAATAAAGCACAGTGATCTAAAGGCTTTATCAGTTAGAGATTTCGGCAAATTGTGAACAACCAAACGTGTCGGGGAAACAAACCTGGAAGTTTGGCTTCTTTAATCACCTTTCAATACATGATTTGGATTTCTTCGGGTTTTGATCAGACTTTAAAATAGAATAAATAACAGTAATGAATTGACCAGAAATACTTTAAGCGGTGCAATTGCAACGTTACTCAGAGTATGCTGGAAGCCAGCACGTAAAAGGTGGGCTTTAACCTGACTTTTATGAATACACCGGTAGTTGCCGAAAGTATGTAGAACAGTTTACAGAGTAGTGAACAAAAAGATCATTGATCCAGCAGAGAAATAAGTGAGAATTCAAAATCAGAATGAACAGTGAAAAGGAATGATTTCGTGATAATGAAACAATAAAATCAAAATAAACATACATGTGAAGATTTTTCAGCTTTTGTCGTGCCGATACTGCCAAACGTGCACGTTTATCGGCGTCGGTTTCACTCATATCAGCTGCAGAAGTTGTACCTGGTCGTATAAAGCCAGCACGTAGCAGGTAAAGATTTCGTTTATCCTTTGGCTTCTTCGACAGTTTTTCCTTGAAACAAGATTTTACAAATATGGAAATAGCACAGGAATATACTGAAAACCTCACTGATTGAACAGAGGATGGATGGTTTGGAGAGTACTTTTGCAATGAAGATGTTGAAGATAACACGACCATCCATCATGAGAAATGCCCAGTGTTCCGAGGAGGAAGGAAAACTGGAAAAGGTGCAACTGCAAAAATCTAATATAATAAAATATATAATAAAAGTGAAGCATTATTCACCAACGGTAATTACCTTTTCAATTGTTGCAGCTTCTCTTCTTGACAATGCACGATGACCGAAAATTCGACGACCATCAATTAAAACACCAGGAGCCTAGAATTCATAAAATACGGGTAATAAAAGAGAGGTCACACAACATTTCAACTGTATTTTACCAAGTAATGTTTTAAGCTAAATTTTAAAAATTCTTTCATGATTTTCGATCAACCTGGGCATTGAATAAAAATTTTTCAAAAAAATTTCGTGCATGACTTAACGGCCTATTACTTGGTCAATAGCAAATAAGCATTTGTCCGCTTCATCCGCTGTTTCGAAATGTACAAAAGCAGTTCCTTTTGAATGTTCACTACCCGCGTAACAACAAACAATCGCCAATGAAATTTTTCCAAATTTCGACAGTGTTTCCTTTATTGCTTCACTTGTCGTTTCGTATGATAAATTTCTGAAATGCAACCGATAGAGAAATTAAATGAGAGAATTTCGAAACACTGTACCCAAAATTTCAATCAGCACAAATCTACGCAGTGCTCTGAATAAGATATTTACAATATCTGATGTCATAAGATTCCTTTTTCTATTTGACAAAAAAATTTCCTCATTTTACTCTGTACTAAATTTTAATCAAAACGACAGAACTAATGCTATTTGTGCAGAAACCTGATAAATATGACACGTCCTTCTATAACTCCTTTGTCTTCCTTAAACTCTTGTTCAGCTCGTCTTTTCGCCTTGTTTTCAACTCCACAAATACCTTCGTCGGAGGAATCATCGTTTTGTATATCTTCCTTGATCTCGATACCCGTATTTCCTTCCTTCTTAACTTCACTGCTATCAACCGATTCAACTTCTTTGATTTCTTTCTTAACTTCTTGATGCTCCTGCTTTTCTGAAAAAACATGTACATTCATGAATAGAATTTCAGCAATAAAAGTTCGGAATCCATTGATATAAGTTGGGCACTCCAAAGAGCTTCTTACTTGGTTTAGGATTTTATAATCATGAAAAAAAGAAGCTTGATTTAATTTCAAATTATATCAATGAAAGAAATACATTAGTCTCAAACTAAAATAAATTTGGAAGATAATTATGAATGTGACCTCTTTTAAACGAACCTTCATATACTGCTGTCTCATATGTATCTTTTGATAAAGCCCAATCGACCGCAATTTTCCTTCCAAATAGCTGGAAAAGCCTCTAATTTCTGTCTCTCACTAATATCGTTGACAGCAACAGCAGGAAACTCCGTTTGAAATTTGTGTATAATATGCTACTGTGCATAATATTTTAAAAGTTCTCACATAAAACAAACTAATCGGAATGGATCCTTAATTAACCTCAGACATATTTAATTTCTCGAGGGCCTTTACGGCATCTTGACGTTTCCGAAATTGGATGAAAGCAAAACCAGCACATGAATTTGGGAATCGTTTATCTTTGCACTTCGGTAAGACAATTTCCGCGACAGGACCGATGCCACCAATTGCCGACTGCAGATCTTCTTTTGTAGTCTAGAAAACGAGAAGAAGAGGAAAGTACAGGATGCCTCGAACCACAGATATGAAGGTGTTAATAATACTATTAACACCTTCATACCGTTAAGAGTTAAGGATGACTATACCCAGAAGTATTAATTACATGACTTTGAAAAAAAAAAACGATACAGAACTTATTCTTTTTTAAGGAATTACTTTTTTATGCGCAGTGCTTGTCTTTCTAGTTAAGTTGGAAAGTGATTGAACAATAAATTTTGTTCAGTAAATTAAAAGTATTCTGTTTTATACTTTTTTTTTTTTTTTTAAATCGAAACTTACTTTAAATGACAAATTGCGTACAATCAAACGCCATGACTTACACCGTGAATCGAATCTAGCAAAAGTGTCATCGTTTGGGATACATTTTTCATTCTTCTCTAAGTTGGCTTTCAATGTATTCACCTCAGGCTTCTTGTCTTCTTCCACCTTTTCATTATTCTTGAAATATATATGATTTTGATTTGGCTTTCGTCTAGTGGTCATCTGTAGATAAACTCCTTTAATATTAGTTTGAAAATACCTCCTAAAGTAGAAAATCTAAGATTACGGAAACAAGGAGTCACCCCAGGCTAAGCACAAGGCGCTACCTCTGCACTTATGTTGGACGGTCAAGTGTCCTCTTATCAATTGTCAACTATTCATTTCATATCCATTGTTACACATCTGAGCTGGAGGATTCTGAGATATACCTCATACTAAGCATCATAAGCATCTCCTTAAAAGAACAATACGAAAACAACAAAATCTCCCCACAAACATCAAGTAAAACAAGTGATTTTCAATACTAGTCGTCACGCGGGGCCGTATTATTGAGTGGTGCTAACGTGCACCAAGTATTCTCGGCCTTTCGGATTATAGCGCTTGGATTCGCGGGGTAGGTGAGGGTCATGGTTGTGTTGCGTGGAAGAAAGAGAAGGGCATTTGATGGAGTTCATTTTGAAAGAGTTTTTCAAAGTAGTGACTGTGGAAATTTATTGCAGTATGAGCGGATGTGTAGAATATTGGAATGTTGAATAATGGAAGTATGAAGTCTTTGAGGTAGGTATTCTGAAATTTCCAATATGTAGTATTACTTTAGAAGGCTGTTTGTTAATTTTGTTTTTTAAATGATAAATATTTGTCATATACATGGTTGTAATTTACAGTGGGTTATCAGACGATAAGCGTTCTGTGGAAAAACATTAAGTTCAATTTCAGGCAGAAATGGGTGTTTTGAGCTTAAAGATCGAATTTTCTGGTGGCGCGGAATCATTGTTTGACATGCAGAAAGAATTCGATATCCAGGTACCGAATGAATCTGGCCCTTTATCAGTTGGTGATTTGTTGCAATATATAAATGTTAACCTGATACCAGACAAATCAAGGTCACACCTATTATTGGATAAAGATGCCGGAAGTGTGCGACCCGGAATATTGGTGCTTATTAATGAAGTGGACTGGGATTTGTTACAAGGGCCTAAAACAATACTGGAAGATGGTGATGTTGTCTCATTTATATCTACTCTTCATGGCGGTTAATTCGG
This sequence comes from Setaria digitata, assembly GCA_003640385.1. NCBI lineage: Eukaryota > Metazoa > Nematoda > Chromadorea > Rhabditida > Setariidae > Setaria > Setaria digitata. The sequence goes on from RCAB01000902.1 coordinate 13,149, forward strand.
CCGAGGTGTTCATATTTTGTTTCATGAAATTATCTCATGCAGACGGTTGGATTTGGATAATATCCAGTTTGTTGTAACTGTTTTTTCTTTTTGTTGTTTTATACCATATGTTTGATTGTCTTGTCATCAACTCATCAACATATTATTACACATTACTACAATCATGTATTAGTACTTGCTCACGATTGTATGGGGATTACCAAAATTAAAGCTGTGTTTTCTAATTTACAGTTGCACAGGAGAAACAAATTTGGTCGCTCATAGTTGCCATTCTTCAGCCTGCTTTAATTTACCTTTTCTATATTCCCTTTGTTCATGTCCGCAAACATTCGTTGCTGTCGATATTGGAATGTGGAAACCA
>RCAB01000903.1:0-13395 GCA_003640385.1 Setaria digitata
TATTATTATTTATTATTATTACTATTTATTATTACTTATTATTATTTATTATTATTATTTATTATTGTTATTTATTATTGTTATTATTTATTATTATTGTTTATTATTGTTATTATTTATTATTATTATTTATTATTTTTTATTATTATTTATTGTCATTATTTATTATTGTTATTGTTATCACTATTATTATCACTATTATTATTACAATTATTGTTATTGCTATTATAGCTAGTGCATATTTGTAATAATAATAGAGGATAAAGATGATAATATTTATTATTAAAACTAATAGTAATAAATATCATTATTGTTGTAACCATTATAACAGTAATGGCAACACTGTTGCCAATGTTACTATGAAAGAAGAACACTACTAGCATGATTCCAATTCACATAATCATCTTGAACCATTATCGACACCTGACTTTATCATTGTTAACATCATTGTCAACATCAGCACCATACAGAAGATTCATCATTTTCTCTCTTCTTTTCTCATTCGTTTCCATTCCTTGCAATCCCGAAAGTATATATATTTGGAATAATGGATAACTAAAATTGCTTCAAATTGATTGCACATCTCTTGGGACCGAACTGAAACTCATCTATCTATCCAACCATATTTGTATAAGTGCATAATCTATGGGATGTAGTCGAGAGTCGAGAGTTTGTTGTTTCTGTCTACACAAGAAATGCTTATCTGTCGGCAATGTCACATTCTCTTGCCTTCATCTATCCACCTCATACCCTCTCATTTTCATTTTCCATCAAAATTAAATATTATCGATATCGATATACACACACGTACATACATACACACACACACACACACACACACACACACACACACACACANTCGAAGTTTCAAATTTTGAAATGCAAGGAAAAGAAGGAAGGAGAGAAAGAAAGGAAAAGGAGAAAAATGTTCTTATCGTTAAAGAAATGTTTTATTTTATTTTTTGTCTTCTAATCGTTGCTTGCTCTTATTATTTTTCAGAAATTCATCAAATACGATATAATATACATTTTAAAGGGATTGAGACGAATGGAAAAAAAGAAGAAAAAAGGTTTGCAAAAATAGAATGAAGAAAAAAAGAATTAAACTTAACATTTAAAAGGAAGAAAAGAATGGAATTTTATTAGATATGAAAAAGATGATGAAAGGGAAATTTCAAAACGAACGTTTAATTCGTATTTATTGCTTTTTACTAACTAAGAACTGTAGGAAATCTTAAGAGACAAAATAATGATGATAAAATTTATCAGTGTAATGAATTTTCGCAACTTTTTCTGGTAATGTACTTAATTCATTGCTTCTTTTCTCGTTCTTTTTTTTTTTTTCAAAGTTTAACATTCAATCTATCAATATTAGATAACAATTGTTATTTGATATAAACGAATAGAAAAATCCTGAAAAACTATTTTTTCAAATTCGAAAATTAAAAAGCAATTTGAAATTTTGCATGACTAGATACGCTTATTTAAAGTTAATATCAGTCCTTTCCATTATGTGCAGAAAAAAGTAAATAGTCTTTAAATAGTATTTATATATCCTTTAGTCACGTCATGTGCGTGGAATGAACGGATACTGTTATCATTCGAAAGTATGGTATGAAACACAAAGGTGATTACAAGAATTTCCTTTGGACTCTGTACTCAGAATTAATTCACCTTATCGGAAAGGATTCAAAGATTGCCGGGAATTACAAAAACACAAAAGTTTGAAATTTGCTTGCAAACCGCATAACTCCCCAATGCCTTTATTGATTTATTTTATTTTCACTTATCGGAAGGTTAATTTGCCATTGAATTTATAATAAAAAAAGAAAAAAGATGAAATTAGACCAGTATAATCATCATCTCTCGAAAAAATGGTAATGGTATTTAAGGATCAGGAAGAAAGTCAGAGAAGAGCAATTTCAAAATTCGATTTCCTTGATTTATTAAATATAATCCGCTCGAGAGTAATGCAAATTCTTAAAGAAACCCTTAATCATTGGGAGACAATAAGCAGGAATCTTTGCGAGAAAAAAATTGAAAGCTTTGAAAGAATGAATTAAATGATTGCGATGCCATATTAAATCTTCGCTTTCAGCTGAGAAAGGAAGAAAATTTTGTGTCATAAATTTGAAGTTCATAACATTTTTGGAAAATAGTTAACTATGCTTTCACTTCATTTCTTTTTCCTTTTCAGTTTACTAATACTTTGTTTATAGCATTTCTTTTTTAATTTCCTTTTCTTTTTTTTTACAAAAAAAATTGAAACCAAGCGAATGTGATACCGTACTCTTGAGGAAGATTTATTGCAATATGTTAATAGACATTTCATATTTTTAGAAAATAATTTTAAACATCTTCTTCTTGAAAACTTGAAAAATTTTAAGTTACTTTCTGGAAAATTTCTTAATATGGAACACCGAGTATTTAGGAAAGTTACTGTACTCACTAAATTTGGCATATTACCGTATCAGAAAAGGGTTCATATCAATAATATTTTAGGGATATAACATTGGCGAAATATGAAAAGAAAGGAATAAATATATAAATGAAACTTTAGAAAATAAAGCAGACATTGTCTGGATTTAAAATGTCACCGAGCATTTCTTTGTTGTGAAATGGAAACTGAAAATAATTCGAAATGGATGCTTCTATTTTAATGAACGAAATGTCAATTAGTGACTAACTGGCGATTTAAAATGAGTTTGTTACTTTTTTAAAAAGTTGAAAATCATGCAATAGTTGGGTTTTTTGAATGAAAAAAATTCGCATTTCTTCATTTTCCTACTGCATGTGTATTTAGAGTTGCGAAAATAAAATCGAATGTTAATGATTGTGCAAATATTATCATTATCAACGGAAAAAATTTTTCGATTCTAAGTGCAATATCAAAATGCATAATTATCATTTTTTTTTCTCCACACTTTTTGCATACTTAACAAACATTTCATATTTCACACAGAAATTATGAAATCCCACTGCAACTTCTAACATGTCATAATTTACATTTAAAAGTTCAAAAATGGAAAATTATGTCGTTATATCATCTTGTTCAACTATTATGTAAAAATTTTTTGTAACAGGAAAAAATTAAAGCTACGAAAAATCTGCAAATTACCAAAAAAAATTTTTTTTCTTGTTACAAATCAAAAATTCCAAAAACCGATTAGTTTCCGATGCCAAAAATTCTTCCACTTCCTATTTCACTCCAAAAATAACTTGTTTAAAAAAAAAAAAAAAAAAAAAAAAAAGAAGAAGAAGAAAGGAAAAGGAAAGAATGAGAAGAAAATTGTTGAACCAATAAAATTTGTCGAAATAATAATTTGCATTGGTCATATAATCCCCCTGTTGTAGCAAATGTTGCCTTTGTTATCGTTCCATCCATCGATATCATTCCCATTCTCATTCATACAGTAATAATAAAAATTGTAAATATATCATCAAAATTTTTGAAAAGGTCGAAAAAAAAATTAAATTAGTATTGCTAGTTTGATGGATGCTTTATGAAATAAACGATTTAACAATATTGCCAAAATCAACCAGCAAAAAGTACAGCAAGCAAAAAATTTTTTTCATCCTTAACTTATTAACTTTTAAATAAAACCTGATTTAAAAGAAAAAATGAAAATAAAAATAAAAGATTCTAATCAATGTAGGAACTGTATTGGTGCCAATGACCGGTACTCTTTTCTATCAATACATGAGCTGATTTTAATTTTTATTATAAATTATTTCCAAACAAAAAAGAAAAATAATTTGCTTTCTAAAAGTCAGTTTTTTATATGGAAAAATTGAAATGAGGAGGAATAATTGCAGAATCAAGAAAAAATAATTTTTGGAGAAAATTTTTAAGCGTTCAGGTGATTGCTTAAATTAACAATGTAATGTTATCTTTTTAAATGAACAATTTGTTGACAGCTATGTTGAAAAATTAAAGTTATTTTCTCTTTCTTTTTTTAGTTTATCTTTTCATAAATGATAGAACATGTTGTTGGAAAAGGAAAGTAATTTCGTAAGCCATATTCTTCAAACATTTAAAAACCCGGAACTATAAAAGCAATTACCAATTAAACATCCAGAAGAACAAAAGTCTCTAAAATTCTCAAAATTTCTTTTCCTAATTTAAAAAAAAAAAATTAAAATCAAAGCTGCAAAAATTCTACGGATTTCCTCGTAACATATTCTCGAATAGAAAAGAAAAAAAAGAAGAATTGTCACCAATTAAAGATTATCCTTCCCGAAGAAAAATGATGATGCATTTTGTATTGTACAATAATCATCGTTTTGAATATATTCTAGAAATATGGCAAGACATTCATTCTATTTATTCTTATAACACACATTTCTCATAAAAAAAGAAAAAAAAAGAAAGAAATGACTAAAATATAAATACCAAAATTTGCATTTATCGCTTCAATATCATTCATTTTCAAAAAATTACTTGCTAAGGAAGAGTGTTTTAAAAATGGAATTATAAAAACTAATTGAAATAATAGCAATAGTTTATTAGAATGAGGCAAAATTACATAGACAACTATTTCATATCAAATAATAATAACATCGATGTAATCTAGTCGTTTACATATTCTAATTAATTTAAGTGAATAAGCAGTTATTAAGTGTGCATTTATTTCTATAAATTTTATTGCAACATAAAATGGTAAGAAAATCGGCGATTAAAATTTTGCAAAACTCAATAATAAAATTTTTAATTTGAAGATTTTCGTTAAATCACCTTCTTTTTCGCTCTAAGTCAAACTATTTTATCAAGCAGTAAAATTCGTATTTAGATATTTTGGACATAGTTTCTTATATATTATCATTTACAAGAAATGAAAATTTGCCGCTTAGAAATGCATTTAATTTAAAGCATTTACAATTATATTAATGATTCAGAGTTGAAATATATCTGCAAAAAAAAGCTGAGAGAAATATCTTTCAAATAACATTAAAAACATATATATATATATATATGTTTTTATATATATATATTTTTAATGTATTTTATTTTTAATGTATATTATATATATATATATATATATACATATATATATATATATATATATTATTGTGATACTAAGAAGATACTTTATATATATATATATATATATATATNTTAATGTATATTATATATATATATTATTGTGATACTAAGAAGATACTTTAAGATACTTTATATATATATATATATATATATATATTATATACATTAAAAACATATATATATTTGTGATTAAAACTTAATAAAATTCGTTAATAAAATTTACAAGATGAAGAAGATTAGTTTAGTTTAACATTCGTTTCGTTCTAAACCATTTTAACGAAATTATTGTGATACTAAGAAGATACTTTAACAAATTGATGAATTTCAGTAAAGAAAGCAATCTTCTTATCCCATTAAATTAAAGAAAGCTCCCATATTCAAATAATGCATTTTATACAGAAGCCTCTTCCTCTTCTTCTCCAACAACAACAACAATCTTTCAAATAAGATGAAAAAATAATAATAAAGCTTTTTTTCTTTTTCAAATGGAGTCTTTTTGTGCCCACTTCCATCACATTCACCCTGTTTAATATGCTTACATATATAAATCTTAGCATATATTATATTTTTGCAGTTTGTATGTATGCATTAAAATTTACACTATCATCTTATCATACAAATTGATATGATCATATATCATTGTTGGTGTAAACATGCTTTTTTAAAGAATTATTTAAGCTCAATCAGTGTGACAATTCAAAAAATTATGAATCGAAATTTAATGTGGCTGTAAATTTTTACAAACTTAAACGATTTGAATCATGGAGAATGCATGCATCAACGAACTATAAGAGAAAGATACAGAAGAAAGAAAAGTTGACTAATATGCCTGATATCTTTCAAGATTTCCTTTATTCGCTTCTATTCAAAAATTTTCCTCATGAACAAATTAGTAATTAAACAGAACATGAGTACGCATGAAAACACATGTCATTCATATTTCTATTAGTTCAATTAAATTTTAAATTATTTTTTGAATTACAGAGTCAATTTCAACATCATAAACAAATATATTAATAAGAGTGCAATTATTATGTGGCTACTCCACATTGGCTTTATTGGAATTTCCAATCAAATTTTGAGTTCAGTCGATAATTTTTAGCTGGAAATCTTCCACCGTAAGGATAAATTCATGAAATGTTCAATTTAAATAATAATAAAATGGAAATGATTGATATTGAGGGGAAAACAAAAACATTCCATTAGATTCAACTTAATTTACCACATATTGAGCAAAAATTGAGACATTATAGCAAACGATATAATTTTAAAAATTTTATATGATAAGTTAGCTAATTCAGATTAGAAGTATCTTGGAAGAGAGAGGTGGAGGATTTAAAGCCGGAAGTGGAACCACTGTCATTTTATCAATCGTTATCGAATTTTTTGTCAAAAATTTAGAAGCGATCAAAGATAATCCAACAGTTCCATATATCAAATGATGTCTCGTCAGAAGTGATAAAGATTACGTTTCCTTGAACTTTTCATAAATTCCCGTAAATTTGCGCACGTTCACAAGTTGAAATTAATATGAATATCAATTTAATGTATTAAAGATATTTATCAATTTAAAGATAACATTAATCAAATAAAATGTTCTTTTAACTTCTGAATAATTCATTTCCTTGGAAAAATTTAGTTTTTTTGAAAATATTTTTGACTTAGAATGGGCATAATCCTTTAAAATCTGAAATGAATCATTCTGAAAATCGAATATTTTGATATATTATAAAATTTTTACGAAAAAACCCTAATAGCAACAGTGCCGATTAAAATGAATGAACTATAATTTGCTCGTATTTGAAGAATTTGGCATTGAAAATTAGCTAACTTTTAATAATTTATGTAGAGGGTGACCCATTTCTTCCTTTATTTTTTCATATCAAAAAAAAAAAAAATTTTTTTTCTTGAGCAAAAATCGAAATGCAGTGTATTAATCATTTGGGAACTAGTTAAGACTATAATTATACATAGTGATAATTAATAATACTGATAGCTGCAAATAAATAGTGACACAAAAAAAGCATACATTGTTATTACGACTGTTGTTAATAATGAGAATAGTAATGATGATGGAGGTGATGTTGGTGACTCTAGAGATAACGATAACAATATTGTAATATTTGGTTGTGATTTTTCTCATCTCAGCTCATCGGAAAGCAAAACGAAAAATAAATACAATATGTATATATGCTTGTTGATGGCTCGAGACAGGCGCCAATTATAAATATAAAAAAAAGAAAAATTTGTATTCGATTTTTCTGCTTCCTTCCTCCCAAATAACTGATTATTCATTATGGGAAGAACAGAAAAGCGATTGAATATATATTATGTCAGCTAACAACCACATTTATCACATTACATATCATATCTTTTCAATAATTTCCTCATACTGTGACTGAGCATAGGCATTAATCTACGGTATGTATTTCATACTACAGTGTCTACTGTGTATGTGAAATAATGCTGCATACGGTATATATTTATACAGCAGTGTTACTACAAGATACATTTGTGTGTCTGTGATAACAATAAAGATTAAATAATATTAAATTGTTTAATGACAATACATCCATCTAGAAAGAAGTGTCCTACACATGTTTGTGTGACTGAGCTAATCAAACTGTGTAAATAAGGTAAATAAACAAAATTATGATTAAGTTAATTAAAATGCGTACGCAAAGCAAACAAAGGAACTCTTTGTAGCTTATTAATCTACTGAGTAATTCTCAAGAAGCGAAAAACGAAAAAAGCCGCTAATCATCTTACGCAATTAAATAACAGTGATAAGAATATTTCCTCTTAGTCATTGTAATATAATCTGGTCTTCGTCCATTTTACGCGTCAATGATTTATCTTGTACCCATACATTTAAATAACTGTGGTATATAAATTAAAATTTGTGCGATATTAATTAATTCTTATTTTATTCCTTCAGTACTTGATTTTTTTCAGATAACAAAAATAGTTATGTCCTCAAATTAATCCACTGCATATTCATATATATTATTCGCAAGGACAATTAATTTAAGTAAAGGTTGTAAAAGTAGCTAAATCAAAATAAAGAAGCGCACACTTTACAATTAGAATATTTGCATATATGAATAGAATAGAAGAAATGAAGAAATGAATTTGAATAAGCACAAATTATACGTCAAATTTAATGCTCTATGATAGAATTTTATAAAAATAACCATTAAATTGCAACATTTAAATTTTCAAGGTGATTTAACAATTCATAGTAAAATGCTATCTGTAAATTTAAGTTTTACTGACCAAACTTTCCAGAATTTAACGAGAAAAGTAGGACAAGTTTGAAAATTAGGTAATAATTTTTGGTGATAATTTTGCTTAAATCATTTTTTTCATCCATAGTAGATTTGTCTGCTCATTTTAAATTTTTTATCATAGACACATATATGTCTGTCCGCTACTTAAAATGCCCAAGGTGCCTAGAAAAGAAATAGGAAATAAAAGAAGGAAGGAAATCACTCAGAAAGCACTCTTCCCCGCCCTTCCCGGCATTCCGCGATAATGCCACTAATCATCTGGTGATTATAATAATTATTATTAAGAAGGAGGGGAGGCGGAGGCGAAATGTGTGGGTGGAAGAGGCGGATGATTGAAGAAAGGCGAAAAAACGGCAAAAAAAGGGAACAAATTTCACATTATAACGACAAAAATGTTAATGATCGAAAATGACAGCCTCTCCTTCGCTCTTTCGCTATCTCAAAAATAAATTAAATGACGATTTGACGGAGACAATAATACTCTCTCTCCCTCGTATCACCCCCCCCCCCCGGCTCTCCTGTGTCAACCCCTCTCCTGTGTCAACCCCCTCTCCTCTGTCACCCCCTCTATACCCCTTTCTTATTCCTATTACGACAATAACCGCAAAAAAACCATTTAACATTATTCAAGCTTATCGATATATATGGATGAGAGTGAGCGTATGTTTATTATATGTCTATTGTTTATTTCATCAGAAAATATATCAAAATTTAAATTACCATTTTCGCATTTTTTGACATTTAAATTCTAAATTTTCAAATCTGAAATCTTATTTTGAGCATAGCATTCGCTGATTTAATGCACTCCATTATCTGTTATCAAATTTGTGCTTAAATGAAAGTTGAAAGCAATAATGTAAATGCAGAGTTACACAATGAGATACCCATACGCACCTTAAATAAATGAAATAATTATTCTACTTGCTCAAATTTTAATTTCATTAAAAGTTTTTTGTCCTGTTTGAGTAAAACAATTTTAATGAAATTTTAATGCCAAATGCTCTATGCTTATCTGTTAAACTTTAGTCCATTTATTCCTTCTAAAATTTAATCACCCTAAAATAAGGTGTTATCTAATTAGGTTCATATCAATTCCATTCGTTCAACCTTTCCCTTTTCCACACTTCCTCCTTTTCCCAGTTTTCAATCATTTCAGGAAAAACTTCAACAATTTAAACATTCATCGATGCGTAATATTTCAATCAAATTTCTCTTCAGTGTGCTAATTTATGAAGCTGCCAGCTGTGTATTACTGTCACTAATGCTTATACAAGCAGATAAGACGATGTGCCGCCTTTACCGGTCGGCAACAACAATCATCAATAATTATTGTAAACTTCCATCCGTCTATCCTTCCGTCCATCAATCCGTCCATCCGTCCATCCATCCATGCAAATGTCCACCCTTTCATTCATTCTTCCGTTCATAATGCAAATATTTCCAGCAAATTTCACTGTATCACAAATGATTCCTTTCCTTCTTCTTATGTTTTGTTTCTTTTTTCAAACAATGAGCAATATGTTTGCTTTTGCGAAAGTGAAATGGTTAGTTAAACGGTCAATTTTCCGGGAAGTACATCATATCCATATACCATATGAATCTAACAATTATTTTATCATTTCTTTTTTCGTATTCCCTTCTCTCTCTCTCTCCCTCTTAGCAATGCTTGTTTGCTTGCTTCGTTTTCCCTATATCCGTTTCATTTCTGTGTAAATTTGTGCTAATGCTACAGAAGAAGGAAAGGAAGAGCAAGGATGATTAGATAGGCCATTAAATCGGAATTTCTTCATTATCGTGAAAAGGGGAAATGTTGAAATTGACAGTTTTCGGCAAGCAGCTGCATGCACCGAAAGATTTTCCGTAAAAAAAAATGGAAAAAGATAGATAGAAAGAAGCATACCGCTCAATGTATCGTTTACAAAAAAGGGATATTTGATTTTAAAACGAACAAATAAAAGCGGACGATATCCACACGAATAATTAAATATTAATGAATTAAATTAATGAATGTAGGGATGATACAGCATCGCATAATGCGAATGATATCTCGTCCTATGGTATAATTTTGTAAATTCACATCACTTATACTGACTGGAATTATTACAAATTTATGACTGCAATATTTCACAGAAATAATCACTTGATTACACGTGATACCGCGAAATGTGACGTTACGTGTGTGTTGCCATTTATAGTGAAGAAATAAAAAGTATCATGTAGCAAATTACTGCTAATGCAAAGCAAAATTACTTGCTCATTTAAATTAATAAATTCAGATATGGTTATAAGTTGTCTTGAATTTTATTACATTATGAAAAACAATAAATCGTTCAATATAGTAATACCTCAATGGAGATGAAGAACGCTGAAAGTACTCCTTCGAGATTGTTCACGTCCTGAAAATTTGTCCACTCGGAAATCTTTTCCTGACTGCAAATTTTCACTTCGTTTAAGTTAAATATTATAAATGAATATTGACATCATCTCGGCACAAAACGCATCTTTACGCGAAAAAGCGAAATCAATTATAATACAACGAATGAAAGCTATTACAGCTTTTTTAAATAATTGCAATATTAAAAATTATAAAAAAACTGGAAATAAATTGCGAATTTTCCGGATTCGAAGACAGAAAATGGATTACGAGTTTTTTTGAATCAGACATCAACAGTTCCCGGGCTAGATTTTGCGTCAAGGCAATGTTTGTCGTTATCTTGGCGCAAGATGAATATTCAAAAGGATCTAGCATGAAATTAAACTTCACTACCTAATCTACGCAGGAAAGTATCATCGTAGAAACTAAAGCAAGACTTTTTTTAACATAAAATATTCAGTTTACGGAATAACCGGAATTACTATTTGAGTCTAAAATTGCATTTTCTCTAAAACTAACTGCTAATAATTTGGATGGATTGAAACAACTTAATATAGCTTGAATCATAAATAAAATCATATTTGCATATATTGCATATTTAAACAATCCAGGTGATTCTGACAAATTGTTGACTGTTAAATTACGAACGACATAACTGTATTCAATTAACACCGTAAATCAATATATCTAGTTGATATTTTCAACAAAACACCAAGTAATAATAATATTTTCCAATTCTTGTTTCAGTAAATCATTGGACATAACAAATCACTATTTAATCACAACATTAGGATTTTTTTATCATGATCATGAATATTAAAAGCATTAGTGAGAAAATTATTTGAAAATTTTAATACGAAAATGAAGCAAAAAGTCTCGAAAAGAAGAGAAATTTGAAAATTTTTGTGCCTCTTTTGAATTTTATAAATTTTAGCTATTTTGAAATAAAAAGAACAGTTTTTAAGCATTTGGTTACTTATTGAATAAAGGAAAAAGTAAATAATGAAATAAGAAGATAATACCATGAAATCATTGGTAATCATTCAAATTGATAATAATACACCGAGAGAGGAATGATGATGTAGGAACTAAAACAGCAGTGATAAATCATTAGTTATCAGTAAGTAACTTATCGTGCAATTAAATTGAAGGGAAGATATTTAGGAAAATACAAAAAACAAAAAAGATGAGAAAAAAGTAAATTATGACCGCAATTTTACAATTTCTTTTTTCTCGTTTTTTTTCCTTCAAATTTTCGTTTTAAAAAAAAAACCTTCGTGTAAATTTGATGATTTTCGATTTTATTCGTGCATTTTAAGATTTCGTATTTTGAGGTCAGCTTTTTTTCTTATTTCAGATGGCTGTTTTCATTTTGACAAGCGCTGACGAATCGTACAGAAAACAGTTTACTTATTTTGCGAAATATTAGTTACAAATTTTCACAACTTTTCAAACCGTTCACTAGTTTGCTTAGGGTTCAGTTTTTTCTTTCCTAGCTGTATAAACGATTTCATGATGGTCGTAAATGAAGCGCCCGTAATCGATTATGATTGTGGACGAATCATTAATTCCATTTATATTTTATTGATGCTGGTCAAGTTTTATGTTAAGCAATAATTGCTGATTTGTAATTAAATATAACGTTACGCAACTGGTTTGGAAATTCATCAAATTTAGTTTTAAAAATGATTCATTTTTTCAAAATTTCTTTTAGAGTCAACTGGATGAAACTTTATGCAAGCAGAATTATAAATGGAAAAATATTAATATTTCTAAATATTATCAGTCTGTGTCGTAACAAAAAAAAAAAAAAAAAAGAACGAAAAGAGAAGTTAATCAATTAATTAGATCTCTCAGTACCATATGGTATCTTACGACACTTGGCTGTTTGATGTAATTGTAAATTGACCACTGACTGCTTCCTCAAATTTATATTTTAATTACTGAAACATTTATAAAATACTGAAAGCTTTGCCAGCATTATCTTATAGCATCCTTCCGCTTCGCTAATCATTTCCTTCACTCTTTCGCTAATTAGTTTAACTTTTCCAAAATGAACGGAATTAAAATGTTCTAAGAAAAAAAATTTTCGCAATAAGCCAAATTATATGACGGCTCAAATTACAGAAATTTTTAGCGCTATCGTATCTAGTAAATTGCTAATTACCAATTTTAACGATAAAATGAACTTTTTTCTCGAATAAAATACTTTTTTCCTTTTTTGGTTGATAAGTGTGAGCTGTAAGTTGGTAGTGGACAAGCAGTGGGAATGATTGGTTAGAGTGTGGACGAATGCTGAAGGAAGCTCGTTATCGCTAAGAAGAATGAAATATCGATGAAATCGCCAAAGGCTACATTCTAACAGCGCTAATATGAGAATTTTATTTAAAAGCGAAAAATGTGCGAATATCCAAAAACTAAACTATGTTGAAGTGATTGGGAGAATAGAAAAGAAAAATCAAAAAAATTAAATGAAGAAATTAGGAAGTGATGAGTATTTATGATATATCATGCAGCGGGAGGTTGGCAAAATTATCAAAGAACAAACAATTATGCAATTTGTGATTGAGAGTAATTAGAGTGTCGAACTTGGGATGCATGTTGTTTTGAAATTGGAAGTAAAGGTATATATATTTTATATATATACATATATTTTATATATATACATATTTTATATATATATATAT
>RCAB01000904.1:0-13395 GCA_003640385.1 Setaria digitata
TTTTTTTTTTCTTTCAAACATATCACTATTAAAATTTTGTCAATAAACAGCAACAACAAATTATAACATTTTTGACTTTAATAACTATTCGTCTTCACTAAATGAAAAGAAATAGCAAAATTCTATAAAAAACTTCAGTAATACAAAAAAAAAAAACATAAAAATATAATTGAAACAATTTTAACAATTTATTAACGTAAATTCTAACCACACGTCGACGTAATTGAAAAAATTTGATAAATGTTGGATTACATTCAGTAAGAATTTGCTGCTTCAAATCAATTGGCAGATGAGGGAGTTCAAAACGATGGCGTATATCAATAAAACTATCGCACCACGGTAAAATAATGATAAGCAATAGAAAGCGTTGCAAAACAGTGATAATTAGCATCGTGGAAAATTAGTCAAGAATATTTTGAAACGAAAAAACTCATCAACCATACAAAGTTCCTCCTCCTGTCAAATGGAACTATTTCAACAATTAGTAACAAACTATATATTGCAATAATTTATTATTTGCATAAAAATCATTGAAATGATTCAACCATACAAAGTTTCTCCTCCTGTCAAATGGAACTATTTCAACAATTAGTAACAAACTATATATTGCAATAATTTATTATTTGCATAAAAATCATTGAAATGATTCATTTCATCTAATTCGATTCTTTAAAAAAAAAAAACACTATTAATTATTTTTTGCCCGAAACAACTCTGAAAAGTACTGAGAGCTCCACAAATAAAGTCGCACAGAATTGTTCAGCGAGATGAAGATGCCACGAGGACGGGTAAAAAAAAAATTAAAAATTGTGAAAAGTAATGCTATTCGTTTAAAACTTAAATTCGAAATATCTAATTGATCCGTGTTGATACAAAATTTCTTTCCCTTACTTCTCTTCGACATCTTTTCATTTTCGCGGTAAATATCCATCATCCTTACCATTAATTGATATATTCATTAAATAAATGCATTATTTACTCCATATTCGGAAACAGTTTTCTGAGCATTTCGTAATCTTATTTCGATCAGAATATTGTTATAAATAACGAAAAAGGGCGAAAATTGCATGAAGAAAGAAAATGCCCTCTAAAAAAGAACATGAAAGAAAATTCGTATTTGATTCGGATGGGCTTGATAATTGTGCAGAAACAACGTTTGTCACACAGGCATTTTCTTTAACTGATAAAGTATTGCATAGTGAGATGATGCATTTCTGCTCATGAAATAAAAGTCAAAGATTGCAATGTCATGGAAGAAAATCTCTAAGGCTCGAACATGATAACTAGTTGAACTAATGAAGAAATCAGTAATGAAACTGGAATCTACTGTACTAATTAAGGACTGGAAATGAACAAATTGTCGTTGGTATTGCGTGCAGTTCATGATGTGGTAAATCTAGCAGTTATTATTTTTACAGTAATTCTAAACATAGTGAACTTTTTCCTCTTAAATCTCATAATCACGCTGTTAAATTAATTGTTGCAATCTTCGGTATTGTGATTTTAGAGTAGTCAATATATCTTCTGCTTGTCTGCCTTGTAATTTCCATTCTTCAGTTGATGAACGTTTTTTTTCCAACAAACTGTATAACTCTAGGAGAGCGAGCTCTGTTTGAGCTTCACAAAATGGCCATCTTCGATGCTCAATGGATTGTTGCAGTAGCACTTCATATATTAATTGCCCAATGTGCAGTGCTTCTATTATTTTCTCATAATACAACAAATCTTGTGGATCAGATGACGGTTCCTGTTGACTTGACTGCTCATCATTTATAGTTTTCACCACTTTTTTATACCGTAGTTCTTGTGGTTGCAGCATCGCACCATATAGTTGATCTTGTGCTCGGTATGATAGCTGTTGTAAAGAGTGGTAGAGTGCTTTGTCTCTTGGCGTCAGTGCTTCAAATAAAAGAAATTCATCAGGAAGAAGTAACTGAAGTATAAGGCCTGGATAATTTTGCTGCTGCAGTTGTATATGTATGTATAGTAATTGCTGCAATGAAACTGGTAGTGTCTGCAATTGTTGGTAAATTAATTGCTGACTTGGCGTCAATGCTTCAAGTGCCACTAATTCGTTTGGAAAATGTAACTGAACCAGATGGTGTATCAGTTCCTCCTCTGGTTGCTGTTTCTGCAAAAAGTTTTCAGCTTTATAGAACTCATTTGAAGAGCAGCTCATGAGTACAAGTTGGGTTTGTTTTCAAAACAGGGAAATTTTTGTTTCCTTTTATGGGAATTGCAAAAGTACATACTTGCCATATTGAATATGATTATTGAAAGAATTTTTTTTTTGCCATCCTGTTTGCATTTATTTAATGGCTTACCAAATAGATCGCTTCAATCTTTGAAATGAAAACACCTATTGCCACGGCAAAAATGATGAGGCGCAATCGAGAAGGCATACAAGATAAGTTCATATACTTGAAGATAAGTTCCTTTAAACAGAATTTGTATAGGTACGGAGAACAGTTTAGTTTTCGAATATCTAAAATTTTAAATACGTGAATAAACTGGAATTAAATTTCATTAAATGAAAGCATATTGTAGAGAAGAGCTGCAATGCTTTCTTTGCCAAAAATTGAGAATATTGATAAGAAAAATAGCTGTGACTTATTTTATATTCTTTCACAGTACAATGTGAAAGAATATAAAATGAGTCCAACCGTGTCTAGATGACATTGTAATCAGGCCTATTGGAAAATGCAACTACCACCACTGTCGAGTGCCTCTATTTAAATAAGTAAGTAATTAATGAAAGTTTATAGATCATTTAATTATGATTTGCACAATTTTGCGACAGCCGTAGATGAAATTAATGTATGATACTGCTGATTTCCAGGCATTAAAATTCTGATCAAAATTGAGATGAATTATTCATGTTGAAACTGATATGAAATCAATGATTTATTTCATGTAAGTTTCTTTTAACGAATTAATCATTTCTGTCATTGACTAATAAGCAACAAAATTAGAAACGATAAAAGAAGATTCTTGTCCATTTTGAATCTTTTTAGCCATGATTTTTCAATTTAATCCAAATTTGACAAATATTTTCACGGTGCATTCTTTAATCTTCCAAACTCTTCGTTTGCTCTGCTCACAATCAACTTCTCTCTCATCACATTTCTTTCATTAGCATGAAAAAGAAACGATAATCAGAAATATCAATCGAAATGAATAATCATTGCTCCTGTTTATGCAAGAAGATTTGGCACGCTCATTGATTTCAAATTCCAAAATCAGTGATGAATAGAGTTTCCCCAAAGGCCTGTATCTGTTTGAAACTTGATATCAATATCATCACAGATTTGTTGGAATGATATGAATGATAATTGAATGATCTTTAGACTTCAAACTTTTTTACTTGTAAATCAATGTAAATAAAATAACGAAAGAATTAATACTTCAGGTAATCTTATATAATTTCGTTTTTGACAGTTCTGATACACTGGTTGCGTATATGATACATAATTGCTATTTAAAATGATTTCAGCTGTCCATTGTTAAATTTTAGCGATTTAATCGATTATGTGTATTTCTTTGCAATACGGAAAAGTCTTTAAAAATCTGAACGATTAATCAGTAACTAAGAATGAAATGCAAGCAATTCTTTTTCCTTTCAGCTAATGAAGAATATTTAAGAATTAAAGTATAGTTAATATTAGTGGCCCAGACTTTTTGCTCACTAAGGAAGAGATAAAATTACATCAAAACTTTTTGCAGTTCCTCCCTGTAATTAAATTAGACATGATAGATCTATGGAAATTTTTAATGAATTAAATTTGAAATTCGGAAATTTGGCACAGTTTGAAAAGATTAAAGAAATATACACGATAAACAATCACCGTATTCTTTTTTTTTTTTTTTTTCTGCGAAAAACAGCCTAAATTAATAGTTCGGAACTTGCTTATTTTAGCCAAATGATCAGTTAAAATTGTTCGAGGTCTTGAAATTTTGAAATTTCTTTTCTGATCTTAATCACTTTTTAGTAGTTTTTTTATTTCCTGAAGTTTAAGTTTCTGCATTATAATTTCTCTCAAATTTTGCTCTCTTAAGGAAAGCTGCACGAGAATTAAGTTGTATGATAATTCATTTCCTCATTCTATCATTACTTTATTCATTTCTTTTATCATTTCATTAGCTATAAAGGAGGAAATACAAAGGTATCATATTTATTTCGATGACGCTAAAAGATGCGTATTAATTTTAAATATCTTATTGTAATTATCATTACACACACTGAATGATTAGATTAGATTGTCGTTCTGATAACTTTCCCTGGCTAAGAAAATAAGTTATTTTAATGATTGCAGGGAATAAATTTTCAATTAATTGTTATTATTATTGTTATTTTTTGTTTTATTCCTAGAAGAAAAGGTTTATCTCAAATGCATAAATACTTCTTTTTATTGATACTGTGATAGAAGAAATGAATTTATGAGTTCCTCCTAGCTGAAAAATTTTTCTCCTGTTAAGTTGTAATTTCAAATGCGCATTTGAACAAGTTTGATTATCAGATTAGCTTCAATCGAATTTTAATGAGTATCTGATTGATTACCTTCTGTAATTTTGACATGACTTTGTTTATTCAATTTGACTGATGGAAGTTGCCATTTAATAAAAACTCTATATTCCTGGTGAGAAAATACTAAAAATCTTGTAAAATTTGGTGCCAACAAATTTGGTTCCTCATATCATTTCTAGAGTCCTTCAGACCAAATTTAAAAGAATATCTGGATGGAAGTTGAATTATCCAAACCTTTTAATCTTTTACTTTTTTTTTTTTTTTTTGCTTCTTCAACTGCGTCAACCGTTTCTGCATATATTTTTATAAATGTTTTTTTTTTGTCATGATAAAGAGGCGAAAAATGACAATTTCTCTAGAAAGCACAATAATACATAGCGTTAACGCACATTACTGAACGTCCCGAGGCCAGCCGACCGCACGACTACAAAGTGCTACAACATGTCCGCCATTTGGGCACTTCTGCGACACCAGAAACGGAACGTCTGATTTGCAACATTTTCAATTGATTCAATAGTCGAACGTTGTAGAAAAAAAAACTACGATAACCGTTGGCGGAAGAAATACAATTTCGCAACCAATGAAAAATATACATAGCGCATCAATTTGATTGCTTTCAGGCATTTACGTAATTTGTTCTTTCATTCCTTAATATGTTTTTCATTCTCTTAGCTATTTTCCCCGAAAAAATTCTATTAAAGCAATCTGGAAATTCTTCTTTTCTTCTTAAAAATGATAAACTAATTGTGCAACAAAACAAATTCCTTGCAAACAAGCAACAGGTTTTTGATTGGACAGAAGAAATTGTTGCGATTCGTTATAGGCAACCACTAGGTCCATCCTGCCACTGTTACAAATTAACAGTGTTGGAAGCAGCAATTTTTTAGTGCTGCTTGCAGTACAACATGCACCGTTGAAACAAGCGACGGAATTAGTTGCGTAAGGATTAAACTGCTGTGATTCGACGCAATCCAGAGTGATGATGATGTGTCCGTGGGATGGGCACTTCAAATAAGCCAAGCAATATTTGGCCAGAATGGCTACTGCTAACGGACAAAAGACGAAATACATCATTTCTGACTGATATTTCTAAATCTCACAAACTTCTGCAAAACTAATCAAACCATTATTAATTCAGTCATTGAAGCAATCAGGCAGCTAGTTATAAAATCATCAGTCAGTTTACGCAAACTTTGTAGCCAATTACGTGCAAGTTACTTTTGCTAGTAAAACTAACAAGAACGTGAAGAAAGCGATCATTTTAATCTTTCTTAAAATAATACCACAGGAAATAAGTTTGAAGATGGATGAATGAATAGACTTTGATGGAATTGAAATGGATTAATTTTTCGCGACGGAATATTTAACTAACACTTCAAATTGCTCTTAAATCGATAGCATTAAGTTAACATATTCAAAAAGAAGCATGAAA
The DNA here is from genome assembly GCA_003640385.1 of Setaria digitata. Classification (NCBI taxonomy): domain Eukaryota; kingdom Metazoa; phylum Nematoda; class Chromadorea; order Rhabditida; family Setariidae; genus Setaria; species Setaria digitata. The sequence continues at coordinate 5,958 of RCAB01000904.1, forward strand.
TGTTTGTAATTAAATTTTAGAAGACGTCGGTCGCCTAAAGTTGGCAATAAAAAATTTTGCACGAACAGATTGCCAAAATATAAAGCGAATCAGAAAAACAAACAAAAGCTTCAATGAGAAAAGAGTGCATCAAATTTGATTGCACAGATGCAGCAATACATTTTGGTTTGTGCGTGAATTTTAATAATATTTGTATATTATTAAGCGCTCAACCATTCATTACCAACGCTGCAATTAATTTTTTCCGTTTTATCAGTTTGTCAATTCGGTCGGTCGCCTGATAAAATTAAATTTTACCATCAGACCATTAAATAGAGTAATTGCGATGTATTACAACATTATTATTCTATCATTTTATCTTAAATGCATTAATATTTTTCAGAAAACTGAATGAAAAACGATGGATGACAAAATGAAAAATATCTCGGTTGAAATTTTATTCAAATTAAATCTAAGGTTTAGACATTGGTTTAGAAATATTGCAATTGTTAGCTGATACTCTCAAATCTATTATTCTCTCTCTCAAGTTCTGATCAGTGAGAAAAAATTCTTTTATTTCATTTTATTTGTCAAATTTTAATTTTGGGATAGAAATTTATTATAATTTAGTGGTTAGTTATAAATTTTAGCTTATTTCTTTGTAGTGTTTTCAATGTATTAAAACGATATGAAGAATGCTTTTTTTTTGAGATCAATATCTTTTAAAATTTGTTCCGCTTAATCAAAACAATATTTTATCATAGCAAGCAAATTTTATGTGTTGATAATCTAGTAGGTTCAACACCTATAATATATTTATCATCAGATCACCAGCTCGCACATACATAAACGCATATGCTACTACATGGCTTTCAATCCATTATCAGTCCAAAAAAGTCTCCTTTTCTTCTCAACAGATCACTCAGGTACGATTGTTTACACGTATTGATCATATTGAAAGGAATATGCCGAAAAACATAAACATAATTCATATTTCTCAAATTGTTTCTACTTCAGCTGCGCAAATAATATTATGCTTTGCATAATTCGATAAAATCAAATACTATGTTTTGTGTACAAAATTGAATTTTAAATTTTCGTTCAATGCTTGTCGTGCTTTGGCATTCTTTCATAAAAAATTTCATCATTTAATAGCCAATTTTTTTTGACAGAATTTTTTTTCACTGCTAGTTTTTCTCTCATACTTGCAATTTAATTATTTGATAATGCAACAAGTGATTGTATTCATCGATGTTGCCAAATTTTTCTCTAACCGCGAGCAGTAATTTTGTGTAAAAATTTAAAACAATCTTTTTTCTATCACCAAGAAATATTAAAATTAATATAAACTTATAACCTTTGATGCAAATCAGAATATGATTGAATGATATAATTAACCTTTTTATAATAACAAAATATATATAATCCCTTCTTTCTGCTCTTTCTTATTTCTATTTCCAATTGCATCCTTCCAACCACTGCCAAATTTCTTATCATCAAAATAAACAATTTTAGCAAATCATTTGTTGGGTTGATTTTCTCACTTTCATTCTTATCTCTTTAACAAATGTTGTTTTAGCATATTGCCCACTTCTCATGATTATCAGTCAACTTCAATTCTTTTTGTAATTTTCATTTTTCTGGGATGATAATTTTAAATGGTTTTAAGATTCCATGAATGAGTAGAAAAATTATATCAGCTTATTCCCTCAAATGCTTAAATGCTTTTAGTTCATATGTGCAAATTCACTGATAAAATTCTTTACTTTTTGCCATTTAGTTTTTATGATATTCCTAAATTTGGCTCATTTTGCAGTTTACAGTTCGCATATAAAATGCCTCTTTAATCGTTTATTGATTGGAATAGTTGAAAAGCTTTATTTTTTTCAGTGAACCTGAAAAATTATGAAAACAATTTGAAGCAACAACTATTACAGAATTGTAATTTGCAAAAAGCAAATTTCATTTAACTAGTAACTAATTCATTTACTAAAGATTTAAAAAATTTGCGAATCTTGCGAAGTTCGCTTTGTTCACATGTTTCGAAAAATTCAGAAGCCAAATATTATAAAAAAATTTTGACAAAAACTAATTAATTATAATCATAAAAATAAACCGTAACATCGAATTGATGTAGAAGAATTCAAAAGAAGAAAGTGGGGCCGATAAGAATTAATGTAATACAACATATTCAATTTCATTCATACAATGAATATTTGCTGAGCAAATAGTATTCATCATTTGCTGTTTAAATTGAACTGATCTGATAATTGCTGTTTGAAAAANTATATAGATATTATATATATATATATATATAATATCTTGAAATATATATATATATATCTTATATATATATATAATATATATATATATATATCTTGAAAAAATAAGAAAGAATAAATATTCAAAAATAAATATTATATTCAAGATATATATCACTGCTTGCACCGTTTTATCATACAATTGCAGTTATTTTCCCTAGCTCTTTTCTAATTTACAGGTAAATATGGTCGTTCAGTTAGCTATCATTTCACTATTCTTAACTTTAGTAGTAGAGAGTACACGCTGTATAAATGGTGGTGAATGGATTGCACATGCATGCACGATGGATTCACAATGTGAGCCATATAGGACTAGGCCAGATGAACGTGTTGCGTGTCTTGGCTCGGAATGTTGCACCATCCCATGTACAAATAATGGTACATTTACTGGAAAATTGTGCGTTACGTCGTATGATTGTTTGCCATCAACGGAAAAAATTGCATGCCTCACCGGATTGTGCTGCACAGTAAGAATATTTCAAATATATGAGTAAAGAACAGATAAAGAATTAAAAAAAAACAAAAGATGAGCCAAAGCTAATGATTTAAATTTAGTGCATAAAAAGAAGAGAGGGAAGATTTGAAATGAATGCAAGGTTGAAATAATTTGTGTAAGACGTTAAAGTATTGAAGATCAGGACTGGAAGGATATCGTACAAATTATAAAGAAATGAGATATAATGTGAATAAAGTGTTGTCTAAGGTTGTCTTCAACTTCAGGTACCTCAACAGTGTCCATACGGTGGTGAAGTAATCGGCCTAGAATGTATCAGCACAAAGTCGTGCGAATATCTGGCACAAGGGGTACCGGTGCTGTGCATTAAGGGGACCTGCTGTGCCTATCCGTTCTTAAATTACTTTACTTCTCGCTTTCCGTAATTGCAATTAACAGTAAATGCTTTTTTGTACTCTCAATAAATTTTATTTATTTTTCTCTGAAATATTCGTAACAATTTCCAATGGTTTTTGGTTCTCTGCAGTTTTTTTCTTTTTTTTTTTTTTTTTTTTTAGATGGAACCAAACTCGACTCAAGTTTCCATGAAGCAAATGAACTCTGACCTCAGATGGTAATAATTATTTACGACCAGCAATGTTGTTTGCAGAAACAATGATAATTATTAGCGCTATGTCATTTGTTTAATGCGGGAAAATATTTTCCATCCCTAAAGATGTATTTTCATTTTTGGAGATTTTTAACTAGCATTTTTCCCGCGCAAATCTACAATTAATTACTAAATTATAGCGAATTTCAATCTTAAAGTTATGTGGTTGAACAAAGTGCAATGAATTAGAAGAAAGTTGTGAGCAGTGAATGATTGGGGAATTCATAGAGATCAAAACCTTAAAATAATTGGTTTTTCATTTTTTTTTTTAATCGTTTTTCACTCATTCGTGTGGAAAATATTAATCCAATTTGAAAAGAAATGAACGGATTGTTAGCAAAATTTTATCAAACGATCAAATTAACAAATAGATAAGACAAGAAAATTAATTGCATTGATAATGAATGAATGGGCGCTTAATAATATTATACAAGTATTATTCAAATTACAAAGCACGCACCCTGAGCAATAAAATTTGATGCACTGCTATTTTGTTATAGCATTTCTTTGATTTTTGACACGCTTTAAATTTTCTTAGTTGATTTGTGTGAATTTTTCGTTCTTAATTTTAGGAGCTATTTTCCGGAATTTATTAAAATTCAATTTCATTCTTTTACTCATCTATAAGCCCTTTCATCTTGCGAGGTCGTTATGATTTTTTTTTTTTGACATTTTTATGTTTACTGAAATTCACGACGTTTTATTTTTTTTTAAAAAAAATTAATGATCTATGCATGGACGTTTAAAAAAAAAATTACTCTGTCTTTAATTATTCCATTCGTTCACTACAATATCTATTAGACATCATTAACCGTATTGTAGACAGACACAATTTTTAGGCCTTAATTAACTGAAAATTAATTAATTAATCCAATTGTTTCTTTTCCAGTAAAAATCATCTTGCAACTTCTTCTGCAAAATAGAAAATTCTAATTAAAAAATATTTCTTAATCATACGAGCAGGAATGCGTCAATGAATTTTGCTTCAATTTGACTTAAAAGAAAAAGAGGCAATGAAAATGAAATGCTTTTTCAGCGAAAATTCTTCACGAAATTTTAGAAATATTTCAGCCGGTAAATTATTTCAAAGGAGGTTCCAGACCAGTAAGTAGAAGCCCATAAATCTTCGGTTGTTTTATTTCGTTTTATTGTATGACAAATTAAATAATACTGTTTTTTTTCTCGAACAAAGACAATGAAATCACATTGATTCTTAATCAGTTGATCAACATTGATATGATGCCTTTTGTTGCAGTGAGCAATAACTGAATCACAAAATCGCAGAATAAATGAAAAAAAAAAAAATATTTTACAAGACAAAGTTAAACAAAATGCTTGTTGCATTAAGTGAAGCTATTGTAAAATAACATTTTACATCTTTTGGAGATTTTTCATAAAATTAATTANTTTTGTTGCAGTGAGCAATAACTGAATCACAAAATCGCAGAATAAATGAAAAAAAAAAAAATATTTTACAAGACAAAGTTAAACAAAATGCTTGTTGCATTAAGTGAGGCTATTGTAAAATAACATTTTACATCTTTTGGAGATTTTTCATAAAATTAATTATCACTTCCTGCATTTCTTGCTTCGAAATCAACATTGATTACTGGACTAATTCAAAAATTAACAACTACGAAGAAAATGAAATAGCAACAGAATTTATCCGAATCGTTTCTTTTTTTCAGTAATAACTGCAGGAACGTTCATTATTATCTCCCTACCTTTAACCAGTGTAGTTGAAATGTCGTTTATTATCATTATCTCTTATCATAACACTATTGCCCTACTGATACTGATAACGAAAAACCTGACAACAACAAAAAAAATAACGGTTGCACAGATGCCATCTGAAAAACTTCATCACTGTGATCCCTCGAATACAATTAGAATTCGTTGGTGCTAAAGTTGAGCATCATGTGCTTGCATATTGTTGAAAATCCGCTCAATTTAGCTCTCATAAAGAATCTACTATGAATTCTTGTTAGATTTTGATGACAAACTAAATAATATAATAAAATTCAAAAGTATCTTTGTCTTGATCAACAACATTTGCGTAAAAAATGATTCTCACTCTCATCCTTTCAGAACACACTTATTTTATTAACATTGCAATTTTTATGTCTCGATTCTATTGAAGATTATTAGCTCTCTTTTAGCTATTAAATTATTCTCTCCTTCGTTTGAAACTGTGTTATTATCTGACTGCACAAATATTCTAGGAACTTAACATTTAATGACCTACTAAAAATAATTACTCTCATCGATTTCATTGAACCAATTAAACAAAGAGGAAATTTCAAGAAACTAATTGCTTCAACTATTATCATAATTGATATCGAGAGTTTAAACTCATTTTTGAAATAAATGAGTAGACATCTGAAAGCAGCGTGCAAAAAATATGAGCGGAAAGTGTAAAATTGTACAAAGAGTCGGAAAAATAAACTGGAGAAGGGAATGAAACGCTATTGATATTCATAACATGCGAAGAAATGAACTCATTTTATAATATTCAATTTCTTCTTTGCTCGTAAAAATATTCCTCAACGATAAATTCAAATTCTAAACATTATGTGCTAATAGAAAATACAAATACCTGATGTTCAAATTAACAATCATTCATTTGAAAAATTGAAGCTTCAAATTGGGAGACTGAATTGCATCACAATTCGTCAATCATCCACTGTCCTGTCATTTAGAATATAAATAAGTAATAAAATGGAAAGTCCATCATATAAGTATTGTTTTTGAAGGAGAAAAAAATTTTCAAATTGTCACAAAAAAAAATTCAGTTGAAAGATTAAAGAAAAATTGATGATATTAATGATAGAGAAGTTAAGATGAATAAGCCACCATAGCTGGAACAAAGGGTAAGTGAAGAAATATTAATTTTTCGTGTCAAAGGAGTAAAAATAAAAAATATATAAAGAGTAAATAGCCTTCCGCTTTGTAAATTTCATAAGTAATCTTAGGCTGTCATCATGGAAATATCATTATTGTTAAAAAAAAATTTTTTGGCTGGATTTTTCTTATTTTTTCGTCTTTCTTCATTCCTCTAAATCCTAAAACTTAGCTTTGGTGCAGAGAAAAAAAGCAAGGAAGAGTATTAAATGGGAAGAAAACTAGCTGATTTCTGGTTTGTTACAATGTGAAGACTGCATTGCAAAAATGCAGCATGTTTCTGAAGGCATTTTTGAATTGCTCATCATAGGACTATCGAAAATTTTTCTCGTCCTTAGGTTTCACAGAATTAAAATATTTTTCCCCGCAAAGAATGCTTGATAGCAACTACCACCATTAGAGTATTTTGTACATTTACAGCAACAAATATATAATCAAGTAAGTAAATAAATGAATCATTAAAACGAGACTAATATATTTTATGTCTAGGAAGATTTTTAGAATTATTGCTGCTTTCTTTTCTTAATACTTGTTGGTGCTCATATTTCTTTGGGGAGAGTGTCTAAAATTCGATTTTTGAACTGGATTAGTACCCAGGTAAACAAAATTTTTATTAATTCGGGAGTGAAGACAGACAAAATCAACAAAAATGAAAGAAGTTCAAACAAACATTCTAGCCTGATCCAAAGCAACAGCAATCGAATGTATATTTTCGGTACAAAATACAAAAGGAGCGTTCATTAAATTATTTGTTGGGTTAGAAGTTCTAAGCTTAAGTTTAAAGAAATATTTAATTGTGGTTTAAGTGATTTATTTAAAATTTAACTATATTTTTGTTTTATCTTTTGTTGCTGCATATCAGTAGAGGTTTTATCATATTTATGAATAATAGAATTAAAATGTTAAATATGGTTATATTTTATTTTTACGAAATAAATACCAAACAAAAAAGGATAATAAGTGTGATCTATTTTGTGATACTTACGAAACTTTAAAAATATTATGTCTAAATACGTATAAGGCCTAAATTTGCAATACAAATTATACTAAAGACATAACTAAATAACTTAGAACCAAAAAAAAATTAATTAACACATAAAGTGTAAATTTTTCATTCAATTACTTATCATTGTT
>RCAB01000905.1:0-13381 GCA_003640385.1 Setaria digitata
AAAAAAAAAAAAAAAAAAAAAAAAAAAAAAAAAAAAAAAAACAGTTTGACGTGAACATCAACAGTCAATTAGGTTGGTAATTGACAGATAAAGTCAAGTACAGTTCAGAAATACTCAAATTTGAAAAATCGAGTGCACAACTATTTCCAAAGCTTTTTTTCTTCACAAAAAAAGAAACTACCTGACATCATTTTTTCAACACTGACTTTCTCTCTGATCAATTAACTAACTAGATCAATTAAACAAGTAGGCAGCATACTTACGTACCATTTTAGTCAGGCAACGAATAAGTTACCAAAAAATATAACCACTGGCTCTGCTTTCACATCGCAAATACACAATGCGGTGCCAGATAAAGAAGTGTTAAAAAAAAAAAAAGCAAATACAAACTTGTGCATATTGAAAAATAATACTCTTTCATTTGGTATTTTTTCTTTTTTTTTTTTTATTTTTTCATTTTTTCCCCGTTTTTTCTTTTCCTCCACTTAGTTTTCCTTCTTTTTTTCTCTTTTTTATATTTCTTTTTAATCTTAGTTTTTTTTTTTCTTTCTTTTTTCTCATTCACCTTTTCTGACATCAACCAATTTTCACTTGTATTTCCTTCTTTACTTATTTTCTTCCATTTTATCATTATAATAATAACGAGAGAAGGAAGCAAGCCAGAAATGAAAGAAAACAATTTACAATACGAACCTTTATTATTGCAGAATACTGCAACAGCCTAACTGATGCTCGATCTCTCTTCTGTTCCAGTCTCATAAACGATTCTTTCGCGCATGCCACAACTTCATTTTGCGTTCATAATTCTTGCAATATTTGCAATCTTCGATAATAATTTGAACATTTTGGATTTCAAGCAAGACACAGCAAGTTGGTTTCGCTTCTCATGAGATTTCATTCTGAAATATATCTTTTAGAAATTATGCAAAAATGAAAATTGAGATTTTATCAACTGAACGCACGAAACAATCATATTCGTAGTATAGCACTAATGCAAATGTTTTGTGCCTCCTCATAGTTGCTTGCACAATCAGGTGGTATCGCTTTCTTACTCCTTAGATACTTTGGCAGGTAATGAAAAAAAAATATTTTCTGCTCACTGCATGTTGCATTATCAGCTAAATTTAGCCGAATATGTGGTTCGTGACTGCAGAACTCTGAAGAAAATAGGATCACGTGGCTGCTACTACTACAACTATTTCCTCAAATATCGGAGGATAAATGTGAATTCTTATAGCCTGGATTATTTGTTGGCTACAACACAAAAAGATCTAGTTTTGGAAGGAACTGTCAAGCGATACAAATATTTTATATTTATGTGGTACTTATTTTTAGAAATGTTACAAATCAGTAAAAGAAGCAATCGCACTGGTTCATGCCAAGGCAGACGAGAAGGGTAAATAGAATTATTTCCTAGGCAATTTGATCACAAGTGATTAGAGCTGTTCTGGCTATTTAATTCTCTATTTCAAACACAACTCCAACTGCTCTACCTTACTGTTCTGACAGAAATGAAGAATGTGAAATACGTATGTTAGTAGTAAAGATGATATTATCTTTACTTAATTAATATTAATTTAGAACTGAGAAAAATGCATTAAATACATCCAATTTCAGACAAGGTACAAAAGAAAAAGTTGATGAAAAAAGTAAGTCGTGAAAATTAGTGAAGACAAGTCATTTGTTTTGCAGATTTTCTGACTAAAAAAAAAAAAAAAAAAAATTGTTTTTTTTTTAATTCCTTTACGTTTATATTCTTGCTTATTGAATTTACTTACTTATTTTTTTCTTTTTAATTTTTTTTTTTTTCATTTTAATGATTATGACGAAATTGCGCTGACGGCCATATGGTCGCCATGTCTTTTAATCTTACAGCAGTTGCAAATTGAACTGTTATGACTACACAACAATACGATAAGAATTACTTATATTAATTTTTTTTTTTTTTTTTACATTAATTGCAATAAAAAATCAACCTTTAAATTAACGAGTAAAATTCGGTTATGTAGGAATTATATGTGAATTAGAATTACAACGAATTTAATAATTCACCAACACTTTTTCTGCTGTGAGAAGTGTTCTTTTGGCTTTTTTAATACCAAAAGTTTAATAGCAAAGATGATTCAGTTCATATAATTTTGTTTAATAAGTTTTAATGGTTACAAGGAAAAAACATAGTTGTCAAAAATAATATAATAAAAAAGATGATATGAGGAACGGTTGAATAGAATTAATCGAATTGTCTTTCTCTATCAGCTTTATTTCTAGCTTTGCGGATTGCTCTAGTGTCCTGATAAGTCCATTGAATTGGTGGTGATAAGATCATCGTGAAGAGAGGTTCATCAGGTCCAGTTAGTGTTCCTATAATATCATCAGGAAAGCGTTGTCTTTCTTACTGATTATTTAAAAATACTCAAAAAATATTACCAGTGTATTGCAGGAAAATGGCGTCAATTGAATATATTTCAATTTAAATATTCACAGACATCACAACATCTAAGATATTTCAAAAACATAATATGTGAATTTAAATCTGTTTGCTTAAATTCTATCCCTCCAAAAAAATTAAAAAAAAAAATTCAGTTCATTAAAAAAATTTTATAAAAAAAAATCAAGAATTTCAGTCAATTCTCTTTTTGAACATGAAAATTAAATGTCGACTCTGCAAAGTTAGCTTAACTCCTAAAAAAAAAAAAAAAAAAACACTTGAAGTCTTACTTGAAATTCAATGAAGTAACTAATAAACATTAACGTAAGATTGTTTAAAAAGAAAAAACTCCGCGATCACATCCCAAACCTTTTCGATTTGCAATTTTCGAAAGATAACATAGACGTGGCGACCGAACGGCAGTCAACACAATTTCGGTTTTAACTATTGTCAACAATACTTGCACATTTCCGATATAACGGGAAGAAAAATTTTTTACGTATTGATTAAATTAATAAAAGCAAACCTATTAAAGCAGAAACATTGGAAGCGATTGGCAATACCGAAAGAATCAGCAAAAACTTCCACATAATTTTCTACTCCGTCGATTTTCGGAAAACAAAATTGAGCAGAATGCGAGCTGACGTGCTTATATGCTTCACGCAGCGGTCCTTTGGTTTTTCATGGTTGAAAAGGGAACTTTTATGTTTGATTTTCATCCAAAATGATAAGAGATAAGTATTTGGAGGAAAAGACATAAAAGTCAAGAAAAAATCACAAAGAGGCATTAAAAGGGTAACAATTCCTTTGTTAACTGCTTTGCAAACTTTAGTAAAAGTAGCAAATTCCAACTAAAGAAAGACGAAATTGCCTTGCAATTTTATTTGCTTTAACAAATTTGCAAATCACGAAAAGTTTGATCTTAATACATACACAATTGCTCAATTACACTTGCTCGTGAATCGTCCTGCAATTTTTGTCACATTTAAAAATGGGTTTTCCATCAAAGTGACTTTCGACTCTTTAAAACGCCGTAAAATGTTAAGCCAATTTCATTATTATCAGAGCGAAGATATTAATTGTTTAAAATTCTAGTCGGCAGAAGTGATTTCATCATCTCGCTAATAATTGCGTGCTTTAAACGATGTTGAAAAAAACATTCAAATTTTTGTTGGATAATTTCAATGAGTGCAATTAAAACCAAATAGAGATATTTGCGCAAGTGTATATATGAATAAATTATGAAAATATTCGACGATATTTTGCAAACAAAAGAGTGATCAAAGGATAATCTCAAAACGAAAACCTATAAAACGTGGAGTGAAGTTGTTCTTTGACTATTTCTTTGTCTGCATACTATTGTGAAACATTTGCAAAATTTTTTCATGAGCTTTTAGATTTATTCGCACAGTGTGTCATTTCATCAAAGCAAAAAAATGAAATGTAAATTTGAATTTGAATTTGAAAGAGAAATATTCGGATGGAAATGTAGTGCTTAAGACTTCCTAGTTATTCTATTATGAAGTATCATTCACCCGAATTATTTTATGTACTTTTCGTTAAGGCTAAAAATCTCGATTATGCATATATATATATACTTCATTTCATTTGGTTATGTAGCAACTCCTAAATAATAATTACTATCATCTGCAACAAGTGGAAAGTTAAATTACTTTATTAATTTCTATTTCTTAAAAAAAACTCGTTTCTACTACGAATTTTAAGCCAAATTATTAATATTTTGTTATTATTAATACCTTCGTACTAACTATGAAAAGCATAAAGCTGCAAAAAAAAAAAAAGAACCTCGCGTGGTTTCCTTCTTCGTATCTCATTATCATCGCTATCGAAGCAGATAATTAGATGATTCTTTTCAAATGTTTCAAGCAAAGGTTACTAATCGTAAGCCTATCATCGTTTAACGAGTCACAATAATCTTCAATACAATAAGTATACCAGTAAGATAGTATTTTGGATGTGAATAAATCAGTTTCCAAACTAAAAATGATTTTTTCTTGCTTTTGAAAATAATCCTCACCTCAAAATAAGAACCATCGGAATATTTTCTTGATACTCATCTTTGATGTATTTTCAATTACCAAGTTTACCAATAATTCTGCCAAAATATGAGCAGAAATGCGTAAATCTTTTAATGTTTGATGCTCATCCACTAATTGTCGTATGAATGAATGCGCAACAGCGTTATATTTCCACTGTTTTGCTATATTTCTTATTAAATCAATAATTAAATTAACGAAAATTAATAAGTAATAATGTAGAAGTATTGTAGTATTTCGTTTTTTTCTGAGCACCAGCAGAAAAAATGCCATATTCAGTAATAGGCGAATAAGCATTAAATATAAAAAGCTAACAATTGTTAAATTATTAAATAATTCCAAATACTAATAAATGCAACCAAAAACAATATATAAAACTAACAAGATAAAACTATAATTCGAGTACTGGAAAAAGTACGATTAATTTGTTATTAGTTTTAGTTTTGTTTTTCTCTTTTTTGTTCCAAAATTTTATTTTTTTTTTTTGTCTCCTTTCCCTCGTGATTTTTTTACTCTAATTCTTTTCCTTTTTTTTTCCCCAATATTTTCAATATTAAAAAAATTGCATGAAAGAAAACAAATTAGCAACATTTCAAAAATAACAGGAATGGACAAAATCAATTTTACTTACAGGAATTCAAGAAACAAATAATGGAAAATCAATATCATATAAAAATTATAATTGCTTAAACACAACCTTGACATCCTACATTGATTTAAATGTACAAGATTTTTTTTTTTTTGAAACGATCTTTTCGATCTGAAAATAGAAAAAGTGAAAATATAAATCAAATCTTTTAAATGATATAGGAAAGGATTAAACGCAACTGTTACATTACTTCCGCTTCATATCAAATTATTTCACATTAACCGCAACCATTTCAGGCTATCCTGGTTGCGAATACACTTGTTTTCTTAGTGTTAAAATACAAGAGAAATCACACCTTTTAATCAAGTAAGCTTTAAAAAAAAAGCGCAATGTATTCGAAATTACATAGGATACGAGATGTCTTTTGAGCAAAGCATGTCAAATCTGAGGTTCTCAGGCGTCAAGAAGAAAATATCAATGTTAATCGCTTATGAAATTAATTAATGGAAATTTGCATCAAAACTATTTTATTTCCCGTTGCTTCTAGTTATCTATTTGCACGAAAGACTTATTAACAGCGTTATCAAAACAGTATCAGAAATTAACATCTTAATAATTTAACGTTGAAATTATTCCTAGTGATAAAACACTCATGCATTACTTTTCTCTTCCATTTCTACTTTTAACACTAGCAATAGTCTTCATCAAATTGAAAACTGAAGATGACGAAATGCAGGAGACAAGGAATATCATTGCGAAAAAAAACATTGTTTTAAATTTACTGAAAATGTATGCAATAAGTAAATCATAAAATGTATAAAATAAAAAGCTAGCTAGAACAGAGCATCTATTTATCTGCTAAGATTGTTTAAAAAGGAAGTGAAAATAAATATTTTAGCACGTAAAGAAACTGTAAAAAAAGTAGCCATTTCTTAAAAATATAGAAACTTTTTAGCAAATGCAAGAAAGTAATCATGACAGTAAATAATGTGTGTGGCATGCAGAAAACGAAGCTATCCAAAATGCATGCAAAAATGCTCGAGCAATGAATGACCCAAAAATATAATTATATACATATTATACAATAAGTTGTTCAATATGCATATTGGCAATAAAAGCATGCAATAAACAAGATGCTATAATTAATTAAAAATCACATGTGATCAACCAATTGTGAATAGAAACACAATGCAACAGATGAAGGGAAGAGAGAGAAGCATGTGAAAAGTCTAAGAGGATAAAATAACACGCAAGTAGCAAAAAAAAAAAGAAAAAAAACGGTAGTGGAGGAAATTATCAGCTGACAGAATGCAATAAATAAGTAACAAGGCAAAGAAAACACATGTAATGGCAATAACAAAGAGACGGACATTAAGTGAGGGAAGAAAAGAATAGAAGTGATTTAAAAAAAAAAGTCATTTCATGAATTAAATTAGTCAATTTTATGTACTGAAAAAAATGTATCAGGAAAAAAAAAAAAAAATCAAAGAAGGATTGCAGAAAAGAAAAACGAAAATCGTTTACGATCGAAATGGCTAATGGCTTTGTAAAAATTTTTTTTCGAATAGAATAATCATAATCATTTTTATCGCAAAAATGCGCTGCGAACCCACTTACAGGAGGAGATGGGGAGGAGGTCGGAGGAGTTAGGAGGGTGAAAGCGCGCAAAATGAAATGGAGGAAGGGAGGGATGATGAAGACGAAAACTGAAGCAGAGCTAGTCCGTTTGCCAGAAGACGATGACGGAGAAGAAAATGACGAAATGCCGGAAGAAAGTGATGTTGTGGAACCGGAAGGGACGTTCCGAGAACTCGTTCTGTAAGTAATATATTTATAATCGAATAGTATGTAATATATTTGTAAAAGATTTACGAACAATCATTTTTGTTCATCATACTGAGTGCAATTTCAATTAACATGCTTATTAAAGTTTAATTCTGAAGGAATTTTAATAGATTATGGTAATTTTGTTAAGATTTGATCATGTTTAAAATAATTTTTTTTTTTTTTTTTTTAGATACTAATGATATTTTAAAATTTTGGCATAGGGTAGGTAACATAGAGAAGATTTGAAATTGCTTAAACTATATGCTACATAATGGTTAATATTTTAGCAGATGGAGTACTATAAAAGTTCTGGTTTTGGCCACACAGGAGATGCTGATTATGACGCAACCGGAAGGTTTTCATCCTGCAAATGTTGCAGAACTTCTGGAACAACTCCGAAAGAAATTGCAAGTGCCACAAGCAGAACCGTACACGACTGTACGAAGAGAAGAATATGCCAATATTGATTAGTGAACTTTAATTTAAAAAAAGAATTTAATTTCTAAATCCACTTTTGCAAGTTGAGCTTTATTTCTGCCTAAATCAATCCTCCTTGAGAAACTAAAATGGTAGTTATAAAAATGACTTTTCAAGGGAATCTGCAGTAGGCAGTTCAATTCAATGAAAGGATGGCGTATCCACGCATCAAAGCTTCATAAACAGGATGGTAAGCATTATTAGATTTTTAATTTTCTTTTTGCTTCTAAATAGCAATATTTGATGCTAGTTGGCATTAGACAAATTGAGAAATTAACTAATGTATTAATTTTCTGCATTTCACAGGTCTTTGCACTCGCACTCGGGCATTACCTCCTAACACTATCCGGTTATACGGTTGCACAGAAAAGCGCAGCTGTAGAAATTCACGTCCTCGATTGGTGCCCGAGGGCATCTGTGGTCGTATTACACGAGAGATAGGTGAAAAGTTGCAGACTGGAACTTGTAGGGAGAGTAGAGAGTTCACAGAGTCTCTTCCTTTAAGGTGATTATTATTTTGAGGTAAGATAAAAATTCAATTACAAGGCCAGTCGAAAAATTCACGATATCTGGCTCTCCTCATGTGATTAACCTGTCACTGCCTGTTCCGATTATCTTTCATCTTCTATCCAATAAAATATGGATCATGACAAAGCAAGTGAATTAGTGTAATTTAGAAAAAAAAAAAAAAGTTTCTTTAAACAAAAAAATGAGAAAAAAAAAACCGACAAAAAAGAGAAAAAAAAGCCAAAAAAAAAACGAAAAAGACGAAAAAAAACTATAAAAAAAAAAATGGAAAGAGAAAATGAAAAAAATAAAAGAAAAAAATGAAAAAAGTTTTTTTTCCTGACATTAATGCAACTGAATTCTGGTAATGATAGATAAAAATGATTTATTAGCTTGGGAAATAGATTTTCTGTGACATTAGATGCGGCATTATAACTGAATTATAAGTAATTTTGAAAATGCTGATACTTGGACTTTTTTTTTTCATTTGCTAAGTTGTTTTTTACACTCCGGAAATTGAAAAAAAAAAAACACTTAATTCAAAATTCAGTTGCATTCATTGGTTCATATTTAACATTCTCGTCTCCTCCTATCTTTTATTTGTTTGTTTTTTTTTCTTATTTGCGTGCAATATTATTAAATTCTTTTATTATTAATGCTAATCTTTGGAATTTTTTACTTTTTGTTTCGTTGCTAATAGTATGCAAAATGTTTTGCTTAAAGATACATTTTTTGTTACAATTGCTTACATATTTTGTTGGGATTCATATATTTTGTGTTTTTCTCACTTTATAATATTGTTTAAAAAATGATCATAATTGTAACATTGCTATTGTTTTCATTAATTAGGTTTACAAATGGGCTAAGCGTTATTTTAAAGACTTTAAAGAAATTGGTGAGAAATTCAATTCTCATTCAGCTGTGACCTTTAATTTCGTATTTCGTCGTTTTGTACTCCAGAATTATGTGAGGAAGATTGTGGCACCAATTTTGAAGAATCTTATACAGTTTCTTTGTCACTGAGGCATTTGGTGCTTAGCAGCAAAATATTTGGTAGGGTAATTGATATTTTTTCTCATCTTTTGCATTTATCTCGTACATAATAATTTTTTTTTTTTTGTCCATCCAGCTTCCAAATGGATCGGGATAGAAACTTATTTTCGATAGTGTTAATTTATTGCATGTTCTTTGTCATTTTTTTTCCTTAATACATTTTTGTTAGTTTCAACAGAAAATTTGATTTACCTAATTTTACTCTTTTCGTTGGCTTCTTTTTTTTTCTTCAATTTAGTATGTACTTTTTTGCTCCTTACTGGATGCGTTTTCTTTGCTTGGTTGCCTGTATATACATTGCGTAGATTTTAATTCACTTTTCTTTTCTTGAGTTAATTTCTGTTATTTTAATAATAATTTACATGATTTTGCTTATTGCACGCCTTTCCGCTATTTACTGCATGCTTTTTTTGAACTCATTTTTCTCAGTTCCATTAATAAGTTAATAAAGTTACTTTTATTTATTGCATGCCTTTTTCTTAGTATGCTAAATAATATTTCCTTTTTTGTCATTTATTGCATGTATTTTCTTTCTGTTACTTACGCTGCATGATTTTTGCTTCTTTTTCCTTTTCTTCAGGTCTTTCTCGTTATAGGTTTTACTTTTTTGCTTCAGTTGCATGCTTTTTAATTATTTCCATTCTCTACGCGTTGGTTAACTATCTTTACTCCTTATGCTTATCGCTGTTCTTTTTCATGCAAGCCACGTTCCTTATCTGTATATATATATATACATACTCAGTGCTTCTTTTTAATGGTAACATGTTTTTTTTTAAAGCCTTTCAGTTTCCTTTGATTTTTTTTTTTTTTTTCTTATAATTTTTTGACTCTTTTGCTTTGCTTTAAATTTCTTTTTTTTTCATAATTTTGTAAATACTTTCTCGATTTCTTTTTCTTTTTTTTTTTTTTAGATAGAAGCCAGCCATTTCTCATTCATCCTGTGCATTCTTTAAGTTTTTTTTTTTTAAAAATTTTTTCAATTGCAACATTGTTATGGTATTGATTTTTTGCATCGAATATACTTAAAGCATAGAAATCGACACCAATTATCCTTGTTTAATTTTACTTTTTCTCTCAATCTTTGCTAATTATTCTCTTTACCTTAATTGTGCACCTTGCCCTTCTTACTACATACTTTTTCTCAAGTACCACTTATTTTTCTGTAACTTCTAACTGTGCATGTTTTTCTGTTTTTTATACTTAATGAGCAAACTCTCNCACTTATTTTTCTGTAATAACTTCTAACTGTGCATGTTTTTCTGTTTTTTATACTTAATGAGCAAACTCTCATTCACAGTCTTAGTTTTATATGCTTTTTGAGTTTTTCGTAACGCCTATTCATTTCATTTCTTTCCTTCTTACATTTCGTAATGTTAGTTTTGCATAACCTTTTGATTCTTTATCGTTATTTTTAATATTATCTTTATTATGTGACAAATAGTGATAATGTTTTACATAACTTTTTCAACCTGCTTACTATTTATTTTTATTTCGAAGTTATACTTGATAAATAAAATCTTTATAATCATACTTTTGCATGCCTTTTTGATAATGAGATTAATATTTTTTTTATTATTTACTCTCAAGTGTAACTTTTTTTCTGTTCATCTCCTCGTTCGTCAATTCATTTTCATGCCTTCTGTTGCTAATTATTCTTTGATGCAGGTCGTAACCACTACATGACAAATCTTCTACCCACTTTCTTCTTCTTAATTACTTCGCCTTCTCACATAACTCGCTTGTCTTTTTGCTACTTTATATGATAAATGCTTCTTTGCTAGTTTCCTTACTGCCTAATTTTTGTCACTTAGTTCATCATTCTGTGCTTTGTTATATTTTGTTTATCCGCTATGTTATACACTTTTCTTTGCGATTATTTTATTTATTCTTTTTTATTATGTTCCTCTTTGTCAGCTGTATTCTCTTTTTTTTTGGATAATTTTTTGCCTTTTAACTTTTTATCCCTTTTTCTCCCTATTAATAATGCGCATGCTCCTCTACTTAATTTTTCTTTCGTAATTTTTTCAATTGTGGTGCAGCTTGTTTCCATAATTTTATCATTTATAATTATTTCGAAGCAATTTTTTCTTGTTTTATTATTTTATTTTTATCCTCAATTAGAGTGGGGAAGGAATCGGCTTGTTTGTAATGTATGGATTCTACCAAATATTCCTTCAAATTTTTCACACGAAGTAAGTTCTTCTCTCTTTTCATTCATTATTTACATTTAACACATGCCAGAAAAAAATGTTGGCTCTGTAAAAAATCTAGCTGTTTCGAATGTTGTTACAATTTTGGAAAACTCTTATGACCTTTTTTAGTGAGCCGCTTTAATAATATTTTAAGTGGAATTTGCTATCTGCTTTGTTAATTAACGGTTCATATCGATGATATCGTTCCTCTTTATATCAAACATTTTAATATACACTACTTGCCTCACTCTTTATTCATATTCTAACTTTTTTCCTGCTGATTGTTGGGAATTGCATAGTCCTTTATTTTTATTTTCTATGTTTTCATTGTGAAATAATTGAATGAAATGACATTTTACAATTTTTATGTTTAAAATTTTTTGTACTTTTTTCCTTTAAGCATTTACCTTCCATGCTTTTAAAAAATTCTTGATTTCACCTGTATCATTTTACCTTTTATGCTTATATTTAAATCGTTTTTTATGACCTTTATATCTTCGATTAACGAAATAAGTGTTATTTTTGAGAAGGAAAATAACTACACAGAGATATCCTTTTTTTCATTGCTAACTTGTTTGTTAATCTCTTCTTATTAGTATTATTTCTTATACTTGCTTTTGCTCTTTTATGTTAAGTAACCTTTTGCTTGCTTTCCCATCAACTTTATGTTTCTTCATCACTTCTCATAGTACTTCCTCATTACCATTATTAAAAATTGCAACTCGGGTTCGAAACACACTTCCCAGAATAAAATGTACATATAATAATGATGTAATACTTTTGGTATCTGTTAGCATGCACAGTAATTATTGATAAGTGAAGTGATATCCAGGATGCTGAGAATGAATATATTGAGAGGCTGGAGATAACGTGATGGTGTAGTTGTATTAGTGAAAGCCTCATCATTGAATTGCGATAATTTTCAATTTAAAATTCTGTGATTTTTTTATTTTATCCGTTTTTGTGAGAAATGAAATTTTGTTCCTAAACCTGATGTCCATTTTTGGATATGTTTTGCTCTTTTTTTTCTTTGTATCAAATATTCGATTTTAGTTAACTAATATTATAAAAGTTTCTAGCTTAGCCTTTGATTGTAACGTTTGGAATTTATTTGTCGATATGCAATATCAATAATGAGATTGGATTTTCATCCTATCAGTAGGAAAGTAAATTTATGTTTAAATATGAATAAATATCTTGAATTAATTTAAAGTTTATCGGAACTGAAATGTTATGTGTCATGTGGTTATATTTTACAATATTATTCTACTGAGACCTATTTGACAGTTGCTTTAGTCTTGAAGTTAGAGTAATGTAATGCAATGCTTTGCTTAATCTACCTTTTACTGTGATTATGTTAGATTATCTCTGCGCAGTTTTAACATAATTTTATGCTTTTTTTTTCATATTCTTTTTTGACTTAGATTCCATGTTGCAAAATGATTTGCTTTCAGTTAGGAAAAAAATTTGTCGACCATTTAAGATTAATGATGTCTTTATTTAAACAGCCAGAAGTTTCAAAATAAAATAAATGGACTTACTGGACAAGGACTCAATCTAAAAAAGATGCCTGTTTTATAGGAAGCGCGACAGTTTCCAAATGGGTGACAAATATTTACATCATCTATGGTTTTAAGTACAGTTTATTGTTTTACTAAAAATTTTTAAGATTACGTGAAGAATTTTTCAATTATAAAATGCCAGCGATCAAAATAATTGAATTAAATTTTACAGATTTTGAAGAAATTACTCATACAGTATGTAGCAGTCGCGGGAATACAACTGGATTTTGGTATTTTTCATGTTAATTCTAAATCGATTAATTTGGATTTAATAGCAAAATGTAGGAGATGTTGCAATATGATAAAGAAATTAATGCTTAAAAGAATAGAAAATAAATTATTTTCTTTCGTTTCTTCAATTTCTTTTCTACATTCATTGTGACTTAGCAGCAAGAGAATACTAAGATACTCTTCGCCGTAAGATTAACGGCAGTTCAATAATTCTTGGTATCAAAGTGTCTAGACTTTTATCATTTTATCTTTTCTGATTATTTATGATTTCAGCAAAAGCTAAAATGTTACTTGTCAGCCGTTGGGTTAGTAAAGAATAAAACAATATTTATGATTTATTTTTGAAAGGAGTGGAAGTGCTGCAATAGTACACACACAAAAAAACAAAAAATCCTTCCTCCCTCATTTTTCTTTGTTTTTATTTATTTCTCCGGTAGTGAAAACATTTTTTTTTTTTT
>RCAB01000906.1:0-13268 GCA_003640385.1 Setaria digitata
TATAATATAATATAATATAATATAATATAATATAATATAATATAATAAATATAGTATAATATAATATATAAATATTGGAATGTTTTATAAATATTAGTGAAATTCTTTCGTTTCATGATTTCCTTAATTGCATTAAAATGTTTTTTCACAAATCTTGCAGAACCATCGTTAGAACTTTTACCATCACAGAATTTACTAGTTATCAAATTCTCTTGTTGATTATTTTCGAACTCTATTATTCATCATCAATGTAATTTTCACCAGTTCATTATTACTTTGAGTTTTGTGACCATCAGCATGCTGCCCATTTAGTTCACAAGTTGTGTAATAATTGCAAAAATTTAATTCCGACAAAGTTGATTTATCCAGTGATAATTCATTAACTTTTAATTCACAAGCGCATTCCATTCTTGTTTACATTTTTATATTCACTCTCTGTCCATTGCTCTCTTTACCGTTTTATTGTAGCAGTCGATCCTCTATGATGCCCTAATTTTACCAGTTGATACTGTTTTGCTTGATAGCATATTGAATGACGAAATGCTGTTGCTATGAATTAATTAATACCGAATTTTAATGAACATACTCTTCGTCGCATACTTTACCTGAAGGGTTTGGTATCGCTATATCGATTACAGTAAGGTTATTATCATTTTTTTCTATGATCACTTATGCTCGGAATCTGTCCTTTATTTCGTGAAGTTTAAATCTTAAAATGATGTCACTTAGCTGTCCTTAAAGCAACGGTTGTTTTATTATTGTTATCAATTTCGAGGATATCTCTTGC
This sequence comes from Setaria digitata, assembly GCA_003640385.1. Taxonomy (NCBI): domain Eukaryota; kingdom Metazoa; phylum Nematoda; class Chromadorea; order Rhabditida; family Setariidae; genus Setaria; species Setaria digitata. The sequence goes on from RCAB01000906.1 coordinate 788, forward strand.
TGATCCTTTAACTTATCGCAAATACATATATTAAACTTGTTGTTGACACTAATTTGAAGCGCAGATAATACAATTAAGCTTTTTTCAGCGAGTCTTAACATTTTATCTTTTGGTAACTAATTAATTGATCATCAATTCTACAGTGCTTATTTTAAGCATAAAATGAAATTTTTTTTCATTTGATTTCATTTATTCATAATCATTAATGTATAACAATTAGTCCTTATTAAATTTCACAAAGCAGTTTTTTTTTAATTCGATCTCAATTTATTCTTTAATGTCAATATATTAATATTTCTTTTTGAATTATTCGACAATTGACGATTATTTATTAATTCTCCCAACTGTATTCCTTTAAAATTATTTATTAAATCATCAATTGCAGAAATCGTCGGATTGACAATTTTATCAAATAACGACTGTGTTGCATTACTGTTAGGGACATGCAGATATAATAAGAATGCAGCCTGAAATAACGGATGATAATAATTAAATTGATAATGGCAGTTTAATTAACAACAGCAATAGATATTGATGAAAGTAATGAAGGAGCAAAATCTGTTGCTTCATTATATTATTTTATCCTTTATTATTATTTACATTCATCATTACTATTATTTCTATCACTTATTGTTATCATTTACTATTATCTTTTTACTATTTTTCATTGCGAATATATGAAATACCAATTATCATTATATTTATTTCGCGTGATATATTTTTTTTGTCCTTTTTAGCATTACATATTTATTTTTAACCGAACAATATATAGGAATTCTTTTTTTCCAAATTTTAAATTGAAATATATTATTTGCTTCTCACAGTTATAGAACGGCAATTACTTTTCACCTTAAATATCCAATAAGTAGGAAAAAAGCTTGTAATTAAAGATGCCATAGAATCAATTATTGAAAATGTTGCAAAAACTGTCCAGTACATTAGCCACTGTGTATCATCTTCCTTGTTTGGTGTTCGAATTGCCTAAATTTTTATTTTATTCTTTTGTTTAGAAGAGAGAAAATCGAGTGATATAAAAAAAGTGATTTCAAATTTCAACCTAATCCAATGATATCACATATCATTTAGATACAAAATTTAAAAATTTACTTTAACAGATGCATAAGCAGGATACGCAAATCCGAAAATGTTACAAATTAATTCGGCAAAACATCCCATCAACAAGTAAATAGAAAATATCATTAAAATTACATAAATCAACTGAAAAATTTTCCATAATATATAATATATATGACAATTAATTTGATGTAAAAAAAAAAAAAAATTGTTAATGTAAAAAAAAATGCCTGGAAAATTCAGTATAAATTAATTTCCATTTTTTTTTTTTAAACAGTGAAATTTATAGAAAAAATTCTATAACAAAAATAATCTATTTTAACAAAGTATTTGTGGTGAGAAAAATTTCCAAAATTCAAAATTTTTTTTTTTTTATTTAAAAAATATCTTAATAAAGTATAAGTATTAGAAAATGATAGCGATATAGGAACCTGTTCATGACGAGGTCTTAATTCAACAGCTGATAGTAAATTATTGAAATTTGCCGAACGTTTATTGCATAAAAAGGTGAACAGTTGTGGCTTATGTGTTAAACCATAGACAATTCGTTCTGATCCACTCAATTCTTGCTCATTTAAACTGACATTTGATAATGATAATGTTTGATCAGCTTCAACCGATACAGCAGACATCCTTAATTATAATTTCAGCATAGAATTATCATTTTTTTTTTCGCACAGCTTTTTTTTTTCCTTTTTTTTTTCGTTTAAATTAAATATTTGATAGCTTTATTTATTTATAAATGGCTAAGTATCATCTTTCTTCTCTTTTTTCTTTTCTTTGTTTTTTTGAATCAGGTAATAAAAAATATCTGATATAAACGAAAAAAAAAAAAAAAAAAACATAGCAATGAAAATAAACTTTCATCTTATGCATTAGATTAGAAATAGCTGTACTTGCGTTAAATCAATTTATATCAAAAATTGAAAGATTTTTTGAAAAGTCTCCATGTTTCTATTTCTATTATGACATGTGAGTTGGAAAAGATGTAATTAGATCTTCATTAGGTTGATAATCTGTTTCTAATCACAGTAATTTAAATTTATTTTGCTCACATTAACATATTAAGACGAAAATTTAAAAACTTTCGGGGTGAAAAAAAAGGAAGAAAAGTATTTATTAGTTAGGATGGTGGCTTTTTATAATCAGTATGCTTCATACTAAAAACTACAGATGTTAGATTAAATGAAAATTAGACAAACCGCGTGAATAAATTTTAGTTAGTTCGTCGATTAGAATGACAAATGCAAGCAACCGATCAGTTAGTAACTCAAAGGAAATAAAAGAGATAAATAATTATTTATGGCAAACAAAAATTATCCATAAATGTTAAATATTCTAATGAATTAGAAAATTTGCATAAAAAATAAAAAAATAAAACCGCTGTAAATTTAGACATCTCTATTGCAGAAACAAAAATCAAGGCTGTCTTAATTTCTTGCCTGCTATCATTTTAATGTATTGGTGTTAATACAAATAATCACATTATTACTATATTATCTTATAGCTTCAAATTTACAACTATTATTCCCATTTTCGCTATCTTTACTGCCATTAATATTATGATATCAATATTTCTATCATTTATTTCACTATCATTACTGCAGCTACTTTGTTATTTTCATATTCCAGTACATTGAAAACACTAACACCGATTAAAATAAATCGAGATCTTCAGGTCAACAACACTATGTTAACATGGCATATTTTCAATTCAATTTCATTTACGCAGCGTTTCACATTTCTCATTATCATTATGCTATTATTGTGTAAAATCTGACTTATGACCTGTGGTTTAAACAGATGAAAAAAACTTTCTGATATTTCAAAACAAAGCAATACTAAGGAAAATCCACCCACACCTATGTATACTTAAGCAAGTCTAATTACCACTTATAATGTAATATCTTACGTTTAATTCAAACAATAAAATGAACAACGCAACGAAAAAGCTTGAAATAAAAAATGAAAGCATGGAAAGAAAATAAGAGCTAAATAACGGAAATAATTCGAACATTAACCCAAATTTATGGAGATATGAACTGCTATTTAAGCTAATAATAGTAATGTAGATAAAGCATTAAAGCGAGTTTGAGGGCAAGAAATTTTTCCTTGACCTCAAATTTTCAAATTGAAATGCCGCGAAAGTGATAATTTTGATCCAAAATAAACAGAAAGCGAACATAAATGTATAACAAATTCGTTTAAACAGTAAGAAGCATAATTTCTCGAAAAATCTACGAATACAAAACAAAACCAGCCAAATAGCGTTATTAGATATTATATATGTTGTCAGATATGCAAATAATCATCATATGATCCGAAGTAGTATGAAAGTACTGAAAAGAGCAAACTGCAAATGGAAAAAGATGGTCCAAAACAGATTAGTTTGGGATGTTGCATTAGCTAACATTAACAAGTCACTTTCAAATCCTAGTTATTTACATCAGCGTAGTCGATGCCTAATTAGACTTTTTAAGTAAGGATTGAATAGCTGGCTGAAGGACGAAAAATCCCTGCCACATTTTCTATGCTACTGAAATAGAGCGATACACGAAGTTATTCAGGAAAGACTGAAACAAAAAAAAATGAGAGGTGCAATCGATATCTTAGTTTTATCTGGATAATGACTTGTCATAATTTCGAAGCTGTCTACCAAACAGCTTTCTATTCGTCAGGAAGAAAAAAGTTTCATGGAAACATCACAATACTATAAATCTGACATACATATTTGCAAAATGATTTAACGATGTATACAATTTATAAATGAAGGATGCTTTCGCTTCGTATACGCACTTCTAACAAAATATGACTTCGCAAAAAAATTACAAATTACTACTCATATTACTGAAATTCAGGGTTTGTTGTCTTCTTAATCGATCTGGTTTGACTTATTGTGTTTCTGCCATCTTATTCTTAGCTCTATTGCCAGAATTATGTATAAGGAGGTAGCAACTTAGATGAAAGAGTAAGCATTAATATAAAGCTGCAACATTTGAGATAACATAACTCTTGAATTAAAAACTGTGGAACGAAAACAGAAAAATGTTGAGAGTTAAATAATTTAGCTCATCTTAATCGTCATTACGTTCCAATCAAAAATCACTACAAGGAAAAAGTGTTGATATTACAAATAAGATATATCAACAACGATAAACTAAGTGCGCTTTCAAAAAAATCGAAATTATACTGTACAATACTAGATATCACTGATTCATCACCTCAGCAATGACCTTCTCGGTAATTCTGCAACACGAAACTGTGCCTCTTCAATAACTGTTAGCAAATTCTCCCCATCAAGTTCATCGAGAAGTAGCAAAACGGCTGATAAAATTCGTTCCATTCGTTTTTTCTAAAAGAGGAAATTTTGATTTCTTCAGAGATATCATGTGATACATATGTTTTATTTCTATATAGAGATGAATTTTAGAAAATCATTATTTCACTATGAAAGGCTTTGCGTTGATGCAAAGATTGTGACGTTTACCTTATCTTCAAATGTTTGCCTTTGAGGTTCAATAAATCCGCCACTATTTGATTCATCGTCGAATTCTGCTAATTCATCGCCTTCCATCATCGGAGAGAGCTGAGGCGGTTCTAATGTTTCTGCCTGAAATATATAGAATGACCTTTTCGATGGATCAACAATGAATACCAGAATTAACTTAATTCATTATGTTAAAAAGAACTTGAAATTGCAAAAATACAATAAAAAATACGCAACAAACTGCAACAAAAAAGTTTTAAATTACCTGCTTTAACAGCAACTGCCTGTTCCTCAACACCTGACGCACCTGCTCATTCTCTTCCCTTTCATACGCTCGACTTTCGCGTTGACTAGTTATTGAGGCGATTTCCTCATATGGAACTGGTTCACAATCAACGTGATGTTCTGGTGGTTTATCTCCAATTAATTCCCCATCATAAACTATTATAGATGCCTGAGCTCCAGGTCCACTTCTCCGTTTTGCTCGTAGGCATCTATTACATCGATAATACTCTTTGCGTCCATCTACAGAACTTTTCATATATGCATACTGTCGAATTTCTTTGGTTTTATCGTCCATCACTGTTAGTAAAGAAGCATTGTAACGACTTGACAGGGCACGCTGCATTATCGTGAAACCTTTCAGCACGCCCATCTTCCTCCTTAATAAGACTGTTTTTGTAAATGAAGCCAAATATTTCTTACACGTAGAATTTGGAGGTTATGTGAAAAAAAAAAAAAAAAAAAGCTTACTTCCTTTCCTGCTCATCACTTGATTCTGCACTTCTATTCTGCAACAGAAACAAGAATAATAGTATAAGAAACGCTGCCATATACTAGAAAGATAGAAAAAAGAATATTGAAATTTAAAAAAAAAAAAAAAAAAAGTGTTTTAACTACACAGACTAAGGAAAAACCAAGATGGACTGAGCAATTCAAAAAAGACTGATGCCTACTGAGAAAAAACAAAAAGCTGATACAGCCTCCCAAGATAAAAGAATATTAAGCACTTACGATATGTCTCAAACGTCGTGACAGAGTGGGAGCCGAAATTTCAAGCCCTAACTGGTCTTTTACAAGTCGACACACTTCATTTAGAGATTTAATTTCACCATTTAGATACTTCAGCAATAAACCATCATATATAAGTCTGAAATAAAGTGAAATCTGAATATTTTTCCAGAGAACAGCAATTCTCATTTACATAATGAAATAATCTAAATGTTTACTTCTGTTCTTGCGATCCAAAAACGATTCCATGTCCATCTTCTAGAAATGATTCCGAATAGTTATTCCGCGGATTGCTGGAAATATTATGTTTTCTCAAGACATTGCTTTTGTTAATTAATGCAAAGCAATCATATTTCGAATGCCAACCATTCATACACTGCTTATAAAATCTAAATACGGTAGAAACGGGTAATAACCAGAAGATGAAATTACGACAATTATGAATTAGTATCTCAACTGAAGGATTGAATAGTAATGTGAAAAAAATGACTGAATAAATTATCATTATGATTTTAAAACTTTTTTTTTATTTTTTTTTCTGCATCGACGACAGATCTCTTACTTTCATAGGCTGAAATCAGGGCAGGATCAGGCTTTATTGTTTTCTAATACACGATGAAGAATGCTACTACTTAAAGCTTACACATGTTCTTCATCTTCCACGTTCACTTCAGATGTGACCGATTCTTCATCATCTTTCTTCAGCCTTTCAGTCGTGATCATATCAGCTGATATCTGAAATAAAATTAGATACAACTATAGGAAGAAAATGCGCATAGAGTGTCACAACGAAAGCTAAAGACAAAATTCGATAAATTACTTCTGAAATAGTGCCAATTAATAAGCAAGAACTTCACGTCCATTAAGCGACCATTGAAGAATGGAAAAAAACAAGTACTGGAAACTGGAAACAAATGAGAAATAAAATGTCGGTACATGTACCACATGTTTTCTAACTATTAGTGTACCATAAGCAAATATTTAAGGAAGAGCCGAAACTTGGAAAACTATTGCAAACCGGACTCCGGCGCAGATGTGAAACCGGAAAACAGAACCAGCGGTCACTTGATAGTCCACGGTTTTCCACTTCCTTTGCAAAAAAGTACAGAATGCAGAAGCGGCATCCTAAGATGTCGAAAATTTACTGCAGCTAAAAATTGCTTCATTATAATATTAAATCATGATAATAACACAATATCATTATATATCATATATGGAATTGTTCAAATTACTGTTTTTAAATAGTTTCCAAACTTGATCTGATGTTTTTAAATTCACTTATGTTACTAAACAGTATTATTTTTTGTACGATTAAAAAAATTAAATCAAGTTTAAAAATTAATTATGCTACTAATTATTTTGTATCGACAAAAAAATTCTACAGCTAGAACCAATTTTTAAGCTTAATCCTTCGTACAAATTTTCCAATCCTAGTTGTGGCCCTTAGTTCTATTTTACAAAATTTAAAAATGAAATCAAAACAAAAATTTCATTACGTTAGTACTTATCATTTTGTGAAGCAAATAATTAAAGTCAATAAATAAAATTAATTTCTAATCTTAATCCACGGATTAATATTTAGTTCCCAATCAAAATAGCACATTACTGATCTAAATTAAATAATATTAATTAAATGCTATTAATACATGGCGCTAATTACATAGTACCATTTTGTATTGTCTCAATTTTACACAGTTAGCTTCTACATTCCTGTTCTTCACTGCACTGCTCAAGCAATCTAATCCTCAAAAATATTTAATTTTTTGCGGCTGACATGTTGCAATTACGGGAGCTATTTAATTAAATTAATGCTATGAAATATACTAGCAATAATTATAAAAGAATAAAGTAAATTAATTTTTTAAAAACGATTTATTGGTAGGGGCAAACACTTTTTGTTTAATTATAAATAATCTATTTATTTCACTTGGATAATATTTAAATTTAAATTATTTCGGTGTATTTTTTAAAATTCCCTCTTTTATATTTTGAATTTTTCAATGTGACATGGATAATGTTTAAGCAGTTTCTCACTGTGATAAGTTTATACTAGTAAAAAAGCAACTTAGAAAAATAATTACTTAGAAAAATAGGTGATGCTGTAGAAAGTCTTATAGATGATATAATCAATCAAGGTATATTTAACAAACATTTTCCAAACAATTAAATTTCCATTTTTTATTTTCCTTTTTTTAACGAAAATACCACCTATTAATTTTAATAAGGTTAAGTTAATTAATTAATTGATTTTGTTAAACTGTTCGATATTTGCGATAGCAGAAGCAAAAGAAGACATGGAAAGATGAAGAGGGGAAGCGAAAGGTGAGACAAATGATAAAAGGTATTTTGTTTTTATCAAGGAAAAAGAAGTTTTTGTTTTTTTTCTCGCATCACTTTCCTATTTTTTACAGAGAACAAAAGAGACAAAATGATTAAATCAATTTTAGTGATAAGTAAATTGCGAAGCTTTTTTGATAAGTTACTTGAAATGATAAGCTTTTTTTATCACAAACATTCTTTGTTTTTTTTCTCTCTCTCTCCTCCTCCTCTATTATTTTAGTAAATAGCATTAGAGGGAAACCTGCCCATACAATTTGTAAAATGAGTGATTATTTCTGCAATACTTTAAATAGTTTTGCTCTATGACTTATTTCTTCCCATGTTTAAAGTTTTTCTTTTCTTTTTTTGTAATGAACCATAAAATTTACTCTTCTCTCTTTTTTTCTTCGTTATTTTTGTTTTTATTATCCTTATCATTATTTTAATATTGTTGAAAAACTTTTTTTTTCATAAATTAAGTTTGGAAAGAAAAAAAAGGGTAATATATTTTATTTAAAATTAATTTTTTTCAGATTAATTTTACAATTAAACCCATCCACCAAATTGTTTTTTTTTTTTGAGCCTTTGCTTTTCTAAATTCATAAAATTTCAAGTCTTAAAAATACACTTACTTCTGAATCTATCAAAATCAAAATTTTAAAATACTTGGTTTTATTTGTGGAATTTTAAAATAGATTGTATCCATTTATTGATTGGCTTTTTTGATCGCATTTTTCCATTGAAAAAAAAAATACGTTTTATTAGCGAATTATGATCATATTTTTCATTTGTAAAATTGAAAAAACTTTTAATCTGTGAAATTTAATTTTGCCAATGTTGAAATGATAAAAAAAAAAAGTAATTTTCAGTTAAATAGTGGCACGAAATGCATCCAATTGACAAATTTAAAAACGGAAAAAGGCGATAAGCAATTTGCACTGATAAAAATAAAGTTTTCAAATGCCAATGCAAATAAGAAATAAGAAAGTTGCGAAGAAGAGGATTTTTGCATTATAAATATATTTCATTCATCTTTATAGTTCATTTTTTTTCCTTGCTTATTATTACTACAAATACTGATAACTTCCAATTGATCAATTTTAATTAAATTAATTTAAGTGCTAAGATAAGTCGATCACATTTGGTGTTAATTTTAAATTGCACCCATTATCAGTTCATTACATTCTAACAGATGTTAAAGCACCTGTCCACCATAAAGAACACATGTATGATTCGTTTCAAAAAAAAAAAAAAAAAAAAAGGAGAAACCGATTTAGGATTAATTAATTTACTTTTAGTTCCATTACTTACTCATTTGCCAATATTTCTTGGCTTGATTAATCAAGTTTTTTTTTGGCGAGTAATATATTTATTGAGTTCCTTTTCATATTTTGATAACTTTGTTGAGATATTTTATCTCTGTTCGCATTACCTGAAATGAGATGAAATTAAATTTTTTCATATTTTTCCATATATTTCCTGATGCTTAAACGTAGTAATGATAAAATTTAATTGCTTTTATTAAAATTAAGGATGCCGAAATCGTTGACTGATGAAAATACGAATGGAATTGATCGTTTTATCGTTTTTAATCGTTATACCATATTTTTATGCTTAACCTATGAACTTGTTATACTGTCGCAAGTTGGCAATGTTATCTACATGTTATTCGCTGGTTGGTTCTTATCATTTTTATCACGGTCAATATTTTGATAACAAAAGTGAGGGATAATTCTAATTCTGCTTGCATAATTTGGTTTAAATTGTGATTTTTAAACTGCCAAACAAAAATTTTAGAGTGCAGAAATGGAAGTGATGATATCAGTGATAAAAATAATGACTTGATAATATGAATAAACAACAGTAGTGATATTGAATATTTCGCGGATTAAATGTAGTACAAACAAATTTGTTTAAATAAATTGAATTCAGTAGTGCTAAATTTAAATTATCAAATTAAAGTTTATTATTACAGCAGCATCGCCTGATATTGTCGGTTGCGGTACGACAATTTTTAATGAAAGTTTAGGACAGCATGAAGCATGTGAACAATATGAAATGATGACAACTATAGAAAATAATTCCTGTAAACCGATTCTCCAGTATCAGTTTCGATCCGTTGGCGTTGAAGTAATCTATTACACAAAAATTTTGCTTAAAATCTTTGGATAAATGACTGCTTTCCTCCACTTTGTTTTTCTCTTTCCTTTTTTTTTTTTTTTGTTCCAAAAATTAAAGATAAAAAAAAAATTAATCCAATTAATTCATTGCAAAAGAAAAGGCATTCGTAATTTTGTTGAAAAGTTTGATTATATATTCTCAGGAAAATTTTTGAAATTTCACAAAGAGCTCTCAATTTTTTCATTTGTTGAATCAAATTAATTGATTGATTAAATGTTCGCCTCTTATTTATTCATTTATTTTATTGCAGTGGGGTTATTTCTGTAGTCAGACAGTAAAAGTGAAAAATTTAGTATCATTTCAAATGTTTGGCACTATAATTGGCGGTATTTTATTTGGTCAACTTTCCGATTTGTACGGACGTCGAAAGGTACAGCAAATTTTCAATTAGTAACTAATGCAGTAAGGCCACTACTGCATTAATTAATAGGCTGTAAGTAAATTTTAAAAGTTAAAAATGTTGTTTGGCTCAAATTAAGATTAAACATTTCATTTACAACAATCGCATTAATTTTTCAGCTATATAACATATCGTTTGTAACTTTCTGGCTCAATAATCATTGTCGCAAAAGGCATTATTGTAGAAGATGTTGCAAATGATATTAATTACTAGCATATACTAATATCAATAATAATAATAATAATAATAATAATAATAATAATAATAATAATAATAATAATAATAATAATAATAATAATAATAATAATAATAATAATAATAATAATAATAATAATAATAATAATAATAATAATAATAATAATAATAATAATAATAATAATAATAATAATAATAATAATAATAATAATAATAATAATAATAATAATAATAATAATAATAATAATAATAATAATAATAATAATAATAATAATAATAATAATAATAATAATAATAATAATAATAATAATAATAATAATAATAATAATAATAATAATAATAATAATAATAATAATTATTATTATTATAACAATAATAATAATAACAAACATATTATCATAGTAATAATAATAAGAAATAAAGGTTAGTTAACTTCCGAAATGCAATGACCGGAATATTTAACTTTATCTATTATAGCTTTCATAGGAATTAAATTACCTATTCATTTAATTATATTTTGAGATTAATTTAATTCTTTGATGAATTCTCAATTAATTAATTCTTTATTTGCTTTCAGATAATGATAATATGTTTATCAATGACTGCCTTTTCTGGCATACTATCATCATTTGCCGGAAATCTTTTCATATTTGCCATCATTCGTATTTTTGTTGGTTTCTTTGTCGGTGGCAATTCAATGTTATTTCCTACATCATTTTCAAATTTTGATCATTAACTAAATAAGAAGAATTGAACTTTTAAACTCTAAGTTTTCAATTTTTTTAAGTCATAATTAAATCTTTTGCCTAATAGTTTCTTGCACATCTTTAAACGTTTGAGAAGGAGCATGAAAAATAACAATGAGGAGCATTTTAAAGTAGGATCAAGATAAAAAGAGTTATTCCTATACATGTGCATATCGATATATTATTTAATTAATTTAGCAAGTTTTCTAAATAAGTGAAAGAGAAAATATTACGGTAAAATCACGTGAAGCATTGAATTACAATTTAATTGATAACAATAATCATACAACAATTCAGGATAACATTTCCTTCCCCTTCTCATTAATTTAACTGTAATCCATTTTCCGATTAACACTACTTTTAATTGAATATTCTTGCATAGCATTTCAAATTCATTCTAATCCATTTTTTGTGTAAGAACTTTTTTTTCTATGTTGATTATTCTCTTATCATAAAAATAATTATGTTTCATTTGTTGGATATTGCTACTTTTAGAGAAACATTCTTATCAAACTTACCAATATTAATTTTAAAATTAGTAATAATCATGATATTAATTGAAATTTACAGTGTAATGTACGTCTATGTGATCGAAAATATACCAATGAATGCACGAATAAAAGTAAATACGTTTGTCACCTGGTCACCAAATTTTTTGTTACTTTCTTTGGTAGCATATTTTATGCCTTCCTGGGATAGACTTGCTGTAGCAATTAATTTATTAGCTGCACCATCACTTTTATGCTTCATGTAAGTTTTTTATTTTCATTTTTTTCCTTAAAAAATTCTTAAATTTAATTTTTCAAAGGTACTGAAAAAAGGAATAAGATGAGTTTTTGAATTTCATTTAAACTGAAATATATATATTTTTTAATTTGAATGAAATTTTTTGATTTTATATATATATATATATAAAATCAAAAAATATATATATATATATATATTATATATATATTTATATATATATATATATAAAAGAAAATAACATAAAATTAAAGAATCGAAGAAAAAAACTTTTTTTTTTGTTAGAAAAAAAGAGAAAACTTTTTGTTTTCAAATATATTGGTT
>RCAB01000907.1:0-13237 GCA_003640385.1 Setaria digitata
TATATTATATTATATTATATTATATTATATTATATTATATTATATTATATATTGTATTATATAGTTATATTTTGTTTTAAAGCTTAAAAGATATGTGTAGTAGGGTTGAAGACGAGAAAGAAATTTTATGTGCTGTGTTAATCCATAAAATCAATGTCATTAATACACTTGAGAAAGAAAATAGAAATTTAACTGAATTCGGAACTTTTTAAGAAAGGATTATTTAAAAGAATGTGTTCATTAGTAATTTTTTTTAGTTTGTGAAAGTTTTTTCCTTTTTTCTTATATTTAAAAGTGGGGTTGTTTGTTAATTATTTATTTGTACATTATCAGCTTGTAAATAGCTATTTTTATATGTTCATTTCTTCATTTGTTTGTTGAATTTTCGAGAAGAGTCTCGATGTGAGAGAGTGCAAATGTAAGATATATGAAGATTCAGTGTGTTGTCCTTGAGATCTCCTCTGTTATCAACAATCAATCAAAATATTGTCTTCAGTCTCGGCAAGATAATCATACTGCTATGATTTATCAGTGAACTTTATCGGCTCAGTATCATTGCCAATCAGTAATACGTCATATCTACTGTTGATGATATTCTTCCAGTTATGGTGCTGCTGCGAGAGATATTTTTGCGGTACACAAATTAAGAGTGAGAACATCTGATGGAATGCTTATTGCTAACTGATGCCAGAAGGCAAAAGGCTGAAGCCCGATGCGGGGCTCGAACCCGCGACAGCCAGATTAAGAGTCTGGTGCTCTACCGACTGAGCTAACCGGGCTTGGTACAACATAATTTTGAGCATTATTACAATATAACATGAAAACAGTAGTTATTGATTAATTATGCATAATTTTTTATTGCGCACTCGAATTATTCATTGAACGACTGGTTATTTACAGGTGGGTATTTTGTTTAATTACTTAAAATTGCTTAACTGATTGATAGATTGATCACAAGCAACTGATCTTTAATTAATTGGTTAATTACAGTTTGTCTACAAAAATTTCAATGCATAATAATTATTTGAAGTTCAAACAATTCGATAATGAAATGGTAACTTTGGAAGGACAAATTTTTTCATTTATCAAATTATTATCCAGAGTAGGTGAAATGTTAATTAACAATATATTGATAAATGATATTATTTATCGAATTTGAACGAGTACAAAAAGTGAAGGATATAAACTTTTTATTATCAGTAACCACTGATAAAAGTTTTAAATGGTCCAATTCCTTTTTTATGTGTCGAAAATCACATTATTATTTATGAAGTTTCAGCAAAGATTTCTAGTTATGATAAAGAATGTACGCTCCTTAATAACCATTGGTTCGGAGAAAGGTAAAATTCCTTGATTGCTGTTATGGTTTATGATAAAGTCTAATATTTTGATCATGATAATGAAAAAGATTTCATCGCTGATTCCCGATTACTATTAAAGAATAATCGATGCAAGATTGTTGACCTTGGTAAATAAGAATTTCATATTAAGATTTTAATTAATTCCTTACCAATTATTAATAAAAATAAAATCGTGTTTTATTAGAAAACAGTACTTTTGCTAGAAAATAAAGATTTATTTAATTTGAAAAAAAAAATTATTTTTGCTTCTAAATTTACAGCGATTCAGTGAAAAAGTTAACCTGCGATCGATCATTTGATAAACTGTTACTCTATTAGCCAAATAGTCAAACAATGATTTAGAATTTGGAATTGTATTTGCTATATCATTTAGAGAGGATAGAAAATTGACAAAAAAGTTGGTTGCATAACTTTCATCATAAATTGCTCATTATTTTGAGATGAAAATTGATGATCCGTTCAGTTCGTAGTAAGCAGTGTTGTTGTTACTTTAAGAAACGTAATTTAACTAAACCATGTATAGTTAAAATTTCTCGTAATATATCAATTTATAATTCTCATATTTTTTATTGCTTGAAAATGATGAAAATATTTGTGCAAATTTTTCTTTTAGCTCTAAATGAATGTTTTTAAAAATAAATGATGATTACATTTTTTGTAGTCAGATTGTTACTGCAAAAATAGTCACTATTTTTTTGAAATATAAAAATTTGTATGAACGAACTTATTCTCATTAGAGTGATATTTTAACGATTTTTTTTTTTTTTTTTTCTTATAATATTTGAGTTTGTTTTAGAGCAATAAGTTCAGTCAATTTTTGGAAATTTTAAATTTGGCCTTTGCGCAAGATAATGAAATATTTATTTTCTAACTATGCAGAATAATTTGCTTCTGCTTCGTGACTCCTAAGACATATTATGCCTTCTTAACAATAGCATCAACAACAACTAGTTTGCCTTACTACCAAAATTTCAAGCAATTAATAAAATTCGTAATTTTGAATTCTTTTCGTTGTCCTCGTTAACAAATATTCTCGCACAAATTAATTGATGAATTTTCGTTTTGCATCTGTATTAAATAATTTATCATCCAAATCTCTTTATGCCATTAATGAATGCATTCATTGGAACAATAACAGTAACAGTCACAACGAACATTAAAAAAAAATAGCAATGACAATAACGGCAACAACTATAATAGCAACAGTAATGATAAAATAATGATTAAATAATAATGGAATAATAGTAATAACAATAATAATAATAATAAAAGTAATAACAATTATAAGAGAGTAGCAATGGCTTATTTGTTTTAATGCTTCAATGATTATTCTCGAGATCTATTTGTCACAATATATCGACCTAAAATGCTTTACAAATTCGATGGATTAGGCGGAGATAAATATACTCAGTCGGTCAGTAGGCGAATGTCCTTTGATATCCGCCCAGCAACTGACCCATTCATCTATTTAATGAGTTTCCAGCATTTGTGACAACAAACAAGAGGTCATTCGGTTGAATGGTCTATTTAATCAGCGTTGACCTCTTTTTATCAGCATTCATTACTTAACCGTTATCACTTCGTCCCTCTTCCATTGTTATCAAATTTATTTTGTAACAAGTAGATCTGTTTATTTTCAATTCCAATGCATTATTTTATTAATTATTTAACTAAGCAATTAGTTAAATTAATTAAATGATTACTTCATTGCCTTTTAAAATTTAAAATTAAGTTGCTCGAAAAATGAAATTTTTATTCTTTATAAATATGAGCAGTGATACATTTACATTAAAGTGCCATTTTTGATCAGAAATAGATGAATAAATAATTTTTTCTTCAAAAGAAAAAGTAATATCAATCGAATGGATAATTTATAGTAGTTCAATTGAATGGATAATTTCTAGCAATTTTCATCAAATAATTTTAATTGGAATATTTTTCGTCATTTTTTGTGCGCAATGAATTTGAAAAGTAAGTCTGTTGATGAATGATTTCAAAATATTACTATTTCATCTTGCTATAATCACTATCAGTGGTGATCAACTTCAATTTATTATTTAATGGCATCCAAACTGCTACCGCTTTTCTTTATTACACTTCATATTACTTCAGCGGTATGCTTCGAAAATAATTTTATTTGTTGAATTTCTATATTTCCTTTCCCTTTTTTTTTTTTTTTTTTTTTTTTTGTTCAAATGATCACTTTTAGAAGTATTTGCAAATATTGTCTTTGTCAAAAAAAAAAGTGAATATTGAAATGGTTTCTCTTCTCTTTTCTTTCTTTTTTTTTTTAAGTGAAATATAAAATTTGAAATTATTATTTTTCTCTATCCTTTATGATTTTTCTGCAAAAAAAAGGTGAAAAAAAAAACACTGTTTAATGTGCAAAAAATTTATTTTATTTTATTTTTGCTCATTTTCTATAGCTACATTATTTTCTAGCAACTGGCAAGCGATCCTGGCTTGGCATTTGAAATTATCGCAGCTGAAGTGCAGGACAGTAAAGCGAATGTAACCGAGCTGGATGATCATCAGGTGGCATCAGAAGCGTCGCCAACGTCAGGTGGTGTACCAGCAGCAGATTCAAATCTTCCAGTTATCATACAAAATGAAGCTGAAGTTAACGAAGCAGCAGTTAAGGAAAATGCAGCAAAAACTGAATCAAAAGTGGCCAAATTTCGAGCCGAAACTGAAAATGTGACAATTGCGCAGGATGAAACAGCAGTAGCAAAGATTGAAGCTAAAGATGAGGCTAAAGTTGAGATTAAAGAAGGAGTAAATAGTGATGCTACTAAGGCAGAAGCTAAAGTTGAGATTAAGAGTGAAGTTAAGGAGGATGATGGAGCCAAAGATGCTAAACCGCATGTGGAAAATACCGAGGCAACAGTCACTGCCAAGAATGATCCCGTAGTTGAACCATAAAAATTATAAATTAATAATTAAGGTTAGTAAAGAAGGAGAAGGGAAATAAATAATAAAACATTTATTTTCATTTTTTTTTCTTACGTTTATTTAAATAATGATCTAAATTTCCTTTTATTCTTTTTTTTTTTCCTTTTTAAATGAACAAATTTAAGTGTTAATTAAAAGTTTCCCTTTTCGTCACATTTTTCTTGTAGAATATTTTTTTGCATTATTATTATAATTAACATTATTTCAGGAAAATGAACACGAATATGACATTTACTCAATTTCACTGATGATATATTCTTCAATTTTAATCGTTTCCTCTCATTCTTTGTTTTTCAAATTTATTGAAAAACTTTTTTGAGCATCGGTTGACTATTTAAGAAATAATTCGTTTGCATTTAATGTTTCATCATTATTTTATTGTAATAATAAATTGCAAAACCTCAGGCATATATTATTTTATTATGTAATTTTGCAACAGTGATACTGCCTACTTTTTGGGAATTTTGTATTGTTGAATTTCTTAAAGTATTAATAAAAATTTGTATCCTTTTCTTTTCTTGAAAATTATTCAAACTTATTAAAAATTAACTATGAATAATTTCTCGAAATATATGCCAAAGAAGGAAGGTATTTTTTTTTTTAATGTATCAACAAGATGTAGTTGAAAAGAAATCTTTCACCATATTAATTAATAATAAATTCCAATAGATAAATTATCCTATTAGCTAATAAGCTATAACAACTGGTTATCTAGATCATGAAGTGCCATACTAAGCTGTAACTGATAAATCAACATGCTAATTAATTAACCACCTAATTAATCAACGATTCTTTCTGGTCACTTCAATTTCCCGATGATTTCCAAACACAAATACACTACCACACTTTCAAATTCTACTAAATTACAAAATGATAACAATTAAAATAATGCAAAATTTCATTGCTAAAAAATTTTCAAAAGATACATTCACCCACGCAACACATAACTAACGTTTAATTGAAAATACATAGCAGTATATATTCTATAAGATATAGAAAATTCTATCCACTACTTGCAGTGCTTTTATTTTTTTTTTTTTTTTAAAGAAAAAGAAGTTAATAAATCAGATAAAATAGTAACTTAAATTTTTATGAAATTAAAAAATCCGTCTATTTAATTTCTCACCATATAGCTAGCTAAATATTTTATATTTTTTCAAAGATACAGAATAGATATAATTAAACTTTTTTCTTATCAAATTGGAAAACTTTGATATATCGATAACCTAAATATTGCGATAAAATGAGCAAATAATTGATTGATAAGATTAAATGATGGTGTTATGATTTTGCAAAAGATATAGAACATGGCCCATAAATTAATAAGAAATTATTACAAATTTGAAAATTTTTGCTTTAATGAAACTTCGCTATTCTTGACTTCTGGCATAATCAAATTTGACGGAGTGTTTAAATAATGTTAATGTGGAATTTCGCAAGTTCTTCAAAATACATTTTACATTTATACTTGCATACCAAAAATAAAAAAAAAATTCATTGCGTAAACTTTCGTTATTAAAACTTAAACACATTTTAAGCATGCAAATTAAAATTAGGTTTACTCATTGATTTTATGGCCTTTTTCATTTTCTCCACATTTGGAAAGCTAATATAATAGCAAAAAATTGTAATTAAATCAAAAAATTGTTAATGGTAACTTAATTCTAGGTGTTTGATCTCGAACTTACTATTAAATTGTTCATAAAAGGCACAATCATGAGTAGTTGATCTTAAATTTGACACTGAATTATTGATAAGGAATTTTTTTTCTAATTCGCTGATATGAATTTGATCCCAGATTGCTGATCAGGTGCTTAATTCCAAGTGCTTGATCTCGAAGCCGACATCAAGTGGTGAAATACTGCTTGACAACGAAATCTTCAGTAATGAATTTTATCACAGTGCAAGTTTTGGAAATAATTTAAAGCATTTTAAATCCATCCTGTAATATAAACAAATCGAAGTTGAAGTTTTGTTAAAAATGTTTACGGATAAATAATTCTATGAGCAAATTTGCTAACCCTAAAAGTGGTTAATCGTAGGTATTAAAAAGAAATTTAATAATTTGAAAATTTTAATCCAATCATATTTCTCTGCTTCTTATCACTTTAAGTAAATATTTATAAATTTCATTCATCGTATCCATTTCCATAATTCAAACAGGAAAACTGAAATATTTCTAATCCGAATAGACATATTCAATTTATCTTAATTCCATTTCTTCCCTTTTCAAATTATTATTTCCTACCTTTTTATATTCATATTTTTCACGCATAACCGGTCAAATTACAGCACTGTGAATTTTAGTCAAAACAACGATTCTCGAAAGATGATAACATCTTCCGATTGATTATCTTTTCTTATCATTTATCCATTTTAATTTCCTTCTATAAATCGATCACTTCCATAATTTTAGCACAAACGAAAATGTTTTTCCATTATTCTCTCGAGAATTTACCATTCATCCATTTTGTCAATTATAAGCTGACACATTTTCGGTTAGCTTTTTTTTCTTTAATTTTTCAAGAAAAAAAGCGAGAGAAAAAGAGGGTTTTTTTCCAACAATTTTCTTTAACTTTACCAATTTCATTTTTGTCTTTCTTTCTTTTTTTATGGAAAATTTGGCAAGTTATTTGTTTGGAAATTTTTTTGTATTTCCTTTACATTTAACTTCTTTAGCAACTTCA
The DNA here is from genome assembly GCA_003640385.1 of Setaria digitata. Classification (NCBI taxonomy): domain Eukaryota; kingdom Metazoa; phylum Nematoda; class Chromadorea; order Rhabditida; family Setariidae; genus Setaria; species Setaria digitata. Next base: position 7,001 of record RCAB01000907.1, read on the forward strand.
ATTGATGAATTATACGAATAAAATTAAAGTAATTAGAATGAACAAAAAAGAAGAGAAAAAATGGATTAAATTGATAAAAATTGATATTATGAAATAATATGAAATTCCATTGTTCTTAATATATAAAAATTTTTTGCTATCTAACTAGAAATGATAAAATAATCATTAGAGGGATGATGATAACCAAATGTCCACTATGACTACGAGTCAGATTCTTTTTTGGCAAAAAAAAATCCTTTTTTCTTGAAATTGGACCCGAAAATTCCTGAAAGAATGAACAGGATAGTTCATTTTATCATCCTGGAAACTTACAAAAAAATATTTTGCAAATATACTTCCATTTTTTTCCTTCATACACTGAATGTGGCAAGTATGGAAATGTTGACATAATTAACATAATTATTTTTTAACAAAAAAGAATTATTATTTTTAATTGCAATAGTTTGAATTTAATTTTGGAGATTATTAACAAAATTCGTCGTGAAATTTTCACTTTTTTTAATTCAAATAATTTAAGCACAATTTTTGAAAATTATTATTAGAAATTTGTAACGATCTCTTGTTAAACTTGCAATTTTTCCGCTAAATTTTCAATATTCTCAATTGAAATAGTTTGAAAAAAAAAAACTATAGAGATGTGCATTGCTAATTGAAAATTTTATATTATTTTGAATTTTAAATAATTCAAATTATAAACTTATATTTGCATTGCTAATGTAATAGCTTCAAATTAAATGACAACTGACAGATTTATTTCCCTATTAATGTAAGTTTTCATTCATTGTTGCTTAATCATTTATCGTTACCTTTGGTTTTTAATTTTAACTTTTCAAACTGAAATGATTTTTTTTCGCTTTTTTTCTTTTCTTCAAGAATAAAGATGCAAACTCTTTAAATTATTTTCAAAATTTATGGTAAAATTCAACATAGTAAATTAATGTACATTCAGCTTCGTCCTTATACAATAACGTTCATCAGTAAAAATATTAATTAAAGAATTAAAATCTAAGCATGAATTATCGGAAAAAAATGTGAATTTTTTTGGATTGCTTTCCTGGCAGGACATTTTGCTTGTTTAATTTTTGCATAAAAAGTTTGAAAAATCGCTGATAAAGTAGCTGTAAAACTGAAAATATCAATGAAATAAGATTTCATTTGTTATAACAAATAATTATAAAATTGTTTCGTATCAAAATAAAATAACATTTACAATAAAATTTTAGTTTTTGCGCAATTGCGCATTTGTTAAAAAGTCTCAAAAAATTGGAAAATAAAACAAGAAAAAAAAAAGAGAAAGAAAAAGAAAGGAGGGAAGAAATAAAATTAACGGTTAAAGGATAAATTTTTCGATGGAAAATATTTTAGAAGCACTTATGCATTTGATATACCAATAAAGCACATAAAATTTTGCATAAATTAATTCATTAAATTTTATGACTATCACATTATCGTTCTTCAGAATGAAATGGATCGTTTCGATATTACCCAAAAAGGAAGGACTAATTAACAGTATTAATTTTAATGTGTTTCCTTTTTTCTTTCTTCTTTTTTCTTTTTTTTTTTTTTTTTTTTTAAATTATCTCTTTATCAGTAGCCTTTTTCTTCTTCTATCAAATTTTTCTTTTATGTTAAATTCTGAATTCTTGCTGTGAAAGAGAAAACAGAGAGAGGATCAGAAAAGAAAAGAAACAGAAGAGGAATTTAGTTTAATAAGCAATTAAGAAGAAAAAAAATGGTATGATTTTCGAGTATGAAATAACGAATATTTTGCTGTAAAAATAATTTATTAATTTAAGTGTCGAATAACAATAGTAGTCATAACAATAATTAATAACAATAATGATAATAATGGTAATATTAGTAATAATAATAGCGAATGCAATAACAACAACAACAGTAATAATAACAATAACAGCAATCTGTAAAATTTTTAAAATTGGATATTATGTGTAAACAATGTTCATTTCATTTCTGTTCATTTTATTTTTATAGTTTCTTTTTCTTCTTTTCTTGAAGCATGATGAATAAAATTTTAATTTTCTATCTTCTTTTAATCAGTGATTTAATTAATTTTAGTGAACAAAAATGATTAGTTATCTAAAAGTATTTAGAAGAAAAAGTGTCGTAATAATTAATGTTAAAAAGTATTTGAAGATTTTCCACGAATCATTTGTCCTTAATTTGGCTTTCATGATTTTCAACTTCTTGAAATTTATTTTATTCCATTCATTCCCTTTTTTTTTCCCCCTTCTTATCAGTCACTTATTTTCTATTTACCTTTCATCTTTGCTCAATTTTTGCTATTTCCTGTTTTTGCGTTTTCTATTTCTTTTTCCTATTACTTTTTTGCGCACTTTAATTAAACAAATTATTTAATTGTAATTTATAAGGAGAAAATGAAGTTTCTGCGTGAGGGGGTTCAAAATGTAACAACCGGTTAATTAATTATGCGTACCAAAAGCGCCACCTCTTTCATTTTTTGTTTAAATTTATTTTCTGCTCTTTCAAGATTTTTTATAATACTATAGTTGCTATTATCCGCCTTAGTACTGTTCACTGCTGAACACAAAGTAGTGATCTAACATTCCTTCCATTTTTTTTTTTTTTTCTTTTTCTTTCTTTAAATTCATTTTTGCCAAATTATTACCAATTTTAGTCACTTGACAATTAGCAAAATGTTAAAAAATTTAAAAAAAAATGTCTGAAACAATTTGTCAATTTTTTCGTAATCATATTTCATGAGCATTTTAAACTTTTCCCTTGAAAAAAAAAAAAAAAAAAAAAAAAGAAAAAGAAAAAGAAAGGGAGATTATTTATTTTCTTTCTCAATTGTGGCTCCAAATTTTAGGAACTTCTTCACTCTTTCGTTTAATATGCATTTTAAAAAATTTTTTGCATTTTTTTACTTGTCAATTGTCTTTGTAACTTTTTCGAACTTTCATAGTCTCCTTTTATCTGCACTTTCTGCTTTTTTAAAAATTCCTCATCCTCTATTTTTATTTATATTTTGAGCTTTTCCTTTCAAAATTTCCACTATTCCTTATATTTCAGCTCGCATTTTTAACCTTTCAAAATTTTCCATTCCTTTTTTTTTTCTACCTACACTCTCAATTTTTTTTTGACTTGATGATTTTCTAATTTCTCGTTTTAATTAAATTTTTAATTATTTAATATTCCACTATTTATGCTCACTATCGCTTTTTATTCGAATTTTTTCAAGTGACTGTTTTGGCGCATTTTTTAAACATTCAAAAATTTCCATTTTCTTTTCGTACTCATATTTTTAGCTCTTTTTTTCCTTTGAAAAAAAAAAATTCCAAACTGCTCGTTTCTTTTTTTTTTTTTGCATTTTTAACTCTTTAAAATTTTCTTTCGCCTTTTTTTTATTGCTTTTACATGCATATTTTCTCAACTTTTCTTTTTTTCGAAAGAATTTCTTAATCATTTGCCTTAATTGCAATGATAGAATAATTTGATATGTTTTAAATCTATGCATATTTTTACCATCATCATTGTTTTTTTTTTGCACTAAAATGATAATTGTTATATTAATTATACTTCCAAAGTAATTACGTCAATTTGACTTTTCCATTCTACCATTTTTTCTCTTCTGCTCATTTAATTACTTTTTCCATTTTTATTCTCATCGAAATGTGAAATTTAAGTTAATTTTAAAGCCTCAAAATTCCACACACTGATTACATTTGACAATAATTCGTTTCATTTTTTTAACCTTTGTTGCTTTTTTTTTTTTTTTTTCAATATTCATTGTTTTTCTTCCTTTCGCTAACAAATTGCATATCCTCGAAGACAACAGAAAAGAAATTAAGTTAAAATTATTAGAAAAATATCTACGAATTGAAAAAGACTTTCCAAATAATTAAAATTAACAACTGTTTAAATTTTTATCAATCACTTTTCTTGCTCAAAGCGTGAACTTTCAAATAGTGAAAATTGATACATTAATTAGTTGTGCATCAATGAAAAACTTCAACAACAATAATTGATATTATACAATAATCAACTTAGCATTTTTCTTTTGAATTAAATGACTTTTCATGTCTTTTAATTATTGAACTTTCTTTTTCTACTTATGAATACGTAATAATATCATTAGTAAAAATTAAATTTCAAAAGTCAAAAATTATTCTTTAGAAGCTTCGGTACCAGAATTAAATATACAGGCTGAAAGTTATAAAATAAAATTCAATCACTTTTTTATCATTACTTGAAACTGACGAGAAAGAAAATTACGAGAAGATAATTTAACATTTAACTTTTGACTAAGCAGTTTGAAACGTGAAGTGTTAGTCTAAAACATACTGTAGCACGTGCTCTATGCTGTATTCATAAGCAATTTCATCAACTAGAAAGAAAAACTGCACTTATACTATACCAAGCATATTTAGTGTTACTACTCGAATGGGATACTGTAATCATACCGTATTCCGTAAGTATTTTTAGTTTTGCTATTAAATTGAAATCGATACTTATACTTTATTTTGTCAGTATTTTTATTTGCACAGAGATTAATTATTTGATATGGTTTTGAAAATCATTTTTTTTTTATGAAGAAGATGAAATTTGATATTGATGGGCTCATTATTTTTGAAAGGCATTAAACATAAATTTGATATCTATTATTTTATTTATTATAATTTCATTTCATTAGAAGAAATTTAAAAGAAAAAGGAAACACAATTTTTAGCTTCTTTAATAATTTAATAATTTCTGTGATTATATCATTTACAACAAATAGAATACTAAACTTTTGCACGAAAAAAAAATATTTTGAAAAAAGCTAAAAATTTGAAAATCACTACAAATCTGAAAGATATACATGAAAAATTGAAAAATCTGATATTTGCTGGGAATTGAATAACTGAAAATCTGATACTTACACTTTATTTTGTCAGTATTATAGAAAAATAATCTGAGAATCTGATATTTAACAGAAAAAAAGTTGAAAATCCGAAACTTTACAAAATGAAATCAATTCGAAGTTGGGAACTTTGCAAAAAAAAAGTTGTTGGAATTTTAAAGAGATTAAAAGCTTTTCTCTTTTTTCCAATTTTTTTTTCTACAGCTCTATCGTTTCAGTTAAATATTCAGTCAATCGTTTTCAACCTTATTTCTTGTAAAAAAAATTTTAACTTTTTTTGTTGCCTTTTTAATAGTGTAACTTACAATGAGAGCTAATTATCCTAAAATGCCAATTAATTTGAAAAATCTTAAGAAAAAAACGAAATTTAGCAAGTACAAACCATTACAAAAATTGATGACCAATTCAAATAATTCGCTGAAGGAATGCAAAAAAAAAAAAAAAATGGGACAACCCTGAGATATTTTTTTTTAAAGAATAAATCGATTTCTCTTCTTTTAAATTAATAAAAAATTAGTTTAAAACTAAATGCATCATAAATTAATTATCTTTTTCATTCGCAATTTTGTTTTATAATATTTATTGTTTTTTATCTGTTTATTTTCTTCTTTTTTCTTTTTATAAAACAACATTTTGCGTATTATTTCGTTTTTCTTTTTCTTTTTTTTTTACGAAACTTTTTTGCCTTCATTGTTTTCATAAAATATAAAAGGAAAACAAGAAAAAAAAGCCTTTTTTTTCCCATTTCATTTAATTTAAATAAACTTTGCATATTTGTTGCCTTCCCTTCTTTCTTTCTTTTTTTTTGCTGTAAAATTTATAAAATATTTTCTGAACAATAATATATCTATCTTACCTTAATAGACATCGTAAATCCAAGCACAGGTGATTATTGTCATTAATGATGGCAATGTATCGATGTCACATTACATCAATAAAGCGACACATCAAATTGTCGCCCTCCCCAAAATTTCCAATCTTCACTTTATTTGAATTTTATCTTTTGATTGGTAGCGAATTTTAATTTCATTCTTCTTTTTTTTTTTCAAATATTTTCTATTTGTTTATCCAAATATTTCGATGGGAAAGACATTTTATTGTTAACTGTCCGCTTATCTAATTAAAGCTTTCAATAATTGTTTATTAATTTTAAAAAGAATCGCATGCATTTATATACACATAAACATAGAAATGTGATAAGAAACAAAAAGAAAAAAGGGAAATTAAGTTAATCTGAAGTTTAAATTAAATACATTAATTTAATTTCTTGAGTTGATTTAAGGAAATTAATAACTCCTCAAATTGATCGGTTAAATTAATGCAAATTGAGCAAGAAGTGAGATAATAAAAAAAAA
>RCAB01000908.1:0-13142 GCA_003640385.1 Setaria digitata
GATCGACTCAATTTTCCTGCTAAAGAGAATTGAGCTTAGCTCTTTCGAGAATGTCAAATCTTGCATTTAAAACTCAATGAATTCTCATGGATCGTCTCCAGCAAGTTTTCTAAGCGATGAGAGTAATGTTTCGTTATCGTTATTTAGACCTTGTTTTGACTCGGTTCGAGAAAAATGAAACAAGCGCTTTTCATGATAATAAGGAACTCTTTACTGTTTCAGTAAGTGAGATTTAAGATCCAATGGATTTCAGACCAAATTTATAGAAGAAATGACGGATGAAGGATCTCAAGGACAAAAGAGATGAGTAAAAGAAATTTCGAAAATTCAGGATATCGGGATGACAATTTTCGTAACCGAAACATTTATTGATTCAGCGAGGAATTTATTCCAAACTACAGCTCATTTACCTTTATCAAGTAAAGTTTTACAGATACCCTTGATAAGCATGTAAAATTCATTTTCCACCTGTTTGAAAATTTATGGAATGACCCAAAACAAAAAAGATGAATTGAAGTTAAGAAGATGAAAAAAGGAAAGTCTCTCTCCTAATACCACTTTTGAATTTTTTTTCAAGAATGCCAAACAGTACCTACGCTTAGAACCTCATTACTGCTATCATCATTACCGCTACCACTTCAGTGCTAAATCTATATTCCAAATAATAGGAAATATATAGAATTTTTTGAAACTATTAAAGGCGCTGATAGCACAGACGAGATTGGGGGATTTCCGCGTTATCCAGAGATTGGGGGATTTCCGCGTTATCCAGAGATTGGGGGATTTCCGCGTTATCCAGAAATTNATCCAGAAATTTGTGGAGAAAAGAACTTTCGAAGTGTACAACACACTGAATAGATAGTTTTAAGAAGATCTGCAATTAAAGTGGTGAATGNGGAGATTGGGGGATTTCCGCGTTATCCAGAAATTTGTGGAGAAAGGAACTTTCGAAGTGTACAACACACTGAATAGATAGTTTTAAGAAGATCTGCAATTAAAGTGGTGAATGAGGATGAAATAGAGATAGTGTTAGAAGCAAACAAATAAAACGAATAGGCAATGGGAAGTAGTGAATTATTACAATACTTATAATAACAATCAAATCTCTTCATAACCACAATATTCATCCATCCATCCCTCCCGGACATCTGCCATCCATTTCTCATTTTGCGTTTCATTCCTTAAAACCTGATATATATTGCCAGTATTCTCGATGATTTGAGGTTTCACGGCTAAAAAATGACTTCTTCCTTATCAGATGGGAGAAGAGAAAATGTGTGAAAGATAATAGATGTGAAATGGATGAATGCAGAGACATTACTTCTATCTTTCCTATTAAAAAATGTCCTTGATTATTAATAATGTGCATATACCGACAGGTGGACACATAAACAAGAAGCACACACATCAGTCTTCAATTACTACTTTCAATGATGGCAGTAGTAATAGCCTAAACATCATTATAATTATCATCATCATTACTATCATCAGATAATTGCTGCTCCACTAGAAATATATTAAAGCATCATTATGATAACCTGAAAATTTCAATAAATATATGCAAAAGTATAGATGTATGCATTATATATATGTAAACATAGTTTAGAATGGAAGCAAAGTTACACTATCCTGCCTAACTAAAATTTCTTGAAAATCTGAATGAAAATTAGGAGAATTTGCGCTGCGATGATGGATGAACGATTCTTTCTTTCAATCTCTTTTCAAATTTAGAGTTAATTTAGTGGAATCAAATGGACACACAGACATGTTTCATTCTGAAAATTTCAAATTCATACCATATTGAACATTAAAAAATTCTCTTCCATCTTTCTCTTCATCTTTTGCTTCACTAACATCAAATCAATTAAGAGTTCTAGAGTTTAACCTGCATGATAAGAGAATTACCGTCGTAGCAGGATAATTATTTTCTTTTGATTTCGCTGAGAAAGAACTAGGTACTCCCATTTAATACCGAATTCACTAACAGAGGATGTTGTGCTTCGCCGGCAGCGCATTCTAATTTATAATTACCAACACGATATATTTATGTTTGACAAATTCTAATGCTTGACATAAAGGAAATAACTTTAAAGAGCTAGAACGAAAAATAAAATAAAATAAAATCAAAAGTGAGCTTTCCAGAAATGAAGAAACTTACTCAAGTTCACCTACAAATCCAATTACTCAGATATCCTATTGATAATTTTGGCTAGTTAACAATGATTAAAAAAAAGATGATCACTAAAGAACACTTATTAAAATAAAACAGCCTAACATAAAACATGGTCAAGAACAATGTTACAAAGTTGAAAGGCTGATAAAGTTACAACTTCGCCATTTTCAGGATTTTAATTGGTGGCAAGGCTCTTGGACTGATCGATAACAAGAGTGATAGTGTCGAAGCCTGGCTAAACAAATGTCCAGTGGGTTGCGGCTTGTACGAAGATATTGAACCACGTGTGCTGACCAGTTCTGGCCTGAAGAAGGAACCGCCACTACCATGCAAGCAGGCGAAAGCTATTTAATGGCAAAATGAAATTAATGAAGGGAAGCCATGTTCCTCTGTTCCCATTTATTCATGAATAACAGCGATGAAAATCCATCTTCACTGGATAACAGACCTAAATATTATCCTTCCTCATCTGAAGTATCCGTCTATCTGTCCAACCACATAGATTTGTTAATGAGGGAGAAGGGACAGCTGTTGGGATATACGTGAAAGGCAGCGATTAACCTCTGAATATGAGCCAGAAAACGTAAGCCAAAAAGCACAGAAACATATCCACAATGGATTGGCCAAGTCACTGCTAACACTTTTATAAATGTAATTTAGCATTTCAGCAAAGAAAACAAAAAAATGAATGAAAGAATTCACCATTACATAAGACAGAAATTTGGAGAAATATCAGCATAGTAAATAAATGATTATGCCTGAAGTGAGAAGAAAATATAATGACAATAAGCAGAAAAAGATATTACAAAAATGAAAATGAAGGAAATTGTTAATATATTTATGAAAAAAAAAAAAAAAAATAATAGCTGAATTAAAAATTTTCCGTAGCCAAGTTTGACTCACAGGACGAAATATAAATAATGTCCATTACCTTTAACAGCCAGCCACTGCAATGGAGGAAGAGAGAGAATTATGGAAAGACAGGTTGAGCAGAACTATTGGTAGTTTTTATTTTCGTCCAAAAGTAACACAATGACATGAAAAAAAATAAATAAATGGATGCAGTGTCTCTGTTCAGGTTTTGATAGAAAATATGCACCACAAAAATTCTTCAAAGAATAAACAAAACTTTAAAGTTTGCATGCGTTAGAAACTCTGATAAAAAGAAAAAAAAAAAAAAAAGTTTTCAGGGAGAATCAAACATTTTTCACATATGTGTAATTTCAAAAAACAATACTGTGACATAATCGGTCGGAAGATATAAAATAAGGTCTTTCGCTGTTACATTAGAGAGACAAAAGGATAGGTTACTTCTTCAACATTTTCGTATTTCCTTGTTCTCAAGCAAAGCTTGGCCTACCCTTCGTTAATGGCCTGCTGATTTAGCGAGTATTTAAGTTAGACAGTTGCTAAAAGTGCTTCCGAAAATTCACTCATAAATTCACTGTAAGTTATGTGGCAAAAAAAAAAATTTCTGACCCAATAACTTGTTCAACCTTTCTAGCATTAACGAGAAGAAAACTCAGCAAAAAGAAATTTTCCGACAAACATTGAAAATTTAACTAAATGCAATTAACTATACCATTTTATTTGGAGCATAGTATATTCTTGCTAAATGATGACATTATATTAGAAGCAACTGCACTTTGTACTTTCCTTTTGCGAAAAGTATAATCCATCGTTTAAGTCAGAATTTTTCTTATAAAGTTATATTCGACGAGGAATGAGCATCATTTTACGTCAACGTTCTTAAGAAAAATTTCACTCTTTCGAGGCAAGTAAAATCAGTTTTCTTGATATTTTATTTATATTCCATCAGTTTTTAGAAAACAAGAAATGGGTACTAAAATCGAATTAAATACAAATAGGTAAGTCTCCGATATATGACCGATCTCAACGACGGTAGTACGGTAGAATAATGACGATATATAAAAATTTTTATATTCATAGTAATTAAATTATCAACTGAAAGAGGACCAATCATTTCCACGAATCGGTATACCAAAAATCTAATCTAAATAAAAGTTATCAACTTTATAGGATGCATTTTAAAAGACTAATGCATTAGGAAAAAGAAGTCCTCATGAAATTTGTTAGAGAGGTCAGGTCAGTCAGTAGCTAGAAAGATTATAATTTAAATTTGATATTATTCTTTGAAAAAATATGGCCGTGGAAAAATTGACATCAAAAGTAACGAATTTTGGAAGGAGATTCTGAAAAGAAAAAAACCAATTAATTCTCTTATTCTCTTACTCTTTCTGGATGAACACACATGTTGTTTACAGAGTTATCTTCTTAACTCATTTCGAGAAATAATTACTTTGTAAGCTTCACTATTAGAACAGCAACGGAAGAAAGATGAACTTAATGAGTGCAACGAAGAAAAGTAATAATTTTATAAAAATAGAATGAGTTTTCCTGAAAAGCCGACAAATAGAAAGAGAAAAAATATTAATGCAAATAGCAAGAAGCGAGAAATGAAACTGAGCTCTGTATTTGATCTGAAATAAACTGAATTACTCGTCCAGTTCTATATATCTCGAATTTCAGTACTTAAGACTGATGAGTACTTTACATTTATTCGTACAACAAACTAAAACGTGATATATCAAGAGATAAGGGAGATAAAAGTAAAATGTATCATATCAGGTGATGATAGGAACCCATTAGCTTCTCATAACTAAGACTCACAAGACATATTGAATTACATGATGATAAGACTTGACAGCCACTTGTGCTGCTGAATATAATGTATTTAGCAGGCAAATCAGCAGTAGCAGCAGCAACGGTGACAATTAGGCTTAGTGAAGCCTTTCGGAAGTAGGCCTATCTCTACTTACCTGCCAAAATATCCTTCCATTCCCTATTTTCCTTCCTCAAATAAGAGTGGCATATAGATTGAAGGAAGAGGAAAAGGAACAGTTCTAGGCATAGCATTCAGACTCGAAAGATATGCATGAGAGAATTAAGGGCCTGGTTCTGTTCCAGTAGATTAGATCAGGCCTAACTCTTTCTTTCTCAGCGATGAAAGGATGATGGAATCCTATGTCTGTTACTTCATATCTGGGCACAAAATGCTTTTGTGGATTTGATGAGGAACAGGTGAATTTTAGTACATTAGGTGTAAAAACAAAGGGATAAGAAGGACAACGGAGAAGATTCTGCATGAATATCTTTTATGATTATTTGTCGTCATAAAATCGCTTCTTTTCATTTATGTATCTCTCAAAAAAACTGCTTTACTTTTCCTCAGATTCTGAAGAGATTACCAGATTACAAAACTCAGGTAAACAAAACGATTATCTCAGTAATACGATCATTGATTAATTAATTAATAAATTTCCTGCAAGAGTTGACTAATATTTCTAACTCAGTAAATTTTTCAATTTTTCATTCAATTTTAGCTTTTTTAAAGTGAAGTCAAATCAATGACAAAAAGAAATCTATGTCCAAAATGCTCTCGAACCTGGAAATTCCTTTAGCTGCTTAAAATTATTGGTTAAAAAAATTTTTTTAGAATGATATTCGAGAAAACAGTATCAAAAATTTATTGTCGAAACTATAGCCGATATACAAAGATTCTATATCTTAGAAGTCTACCCCTCAAAAAAAAAAAAAAAAAAAAAAATCCCTCTCGAAAAAATATCTTCAGTGCTAAAGTATCAATTTAAAATTCCTAAAATCGTAATTTGCAGGTACCTACAATTATCCAAATAACATACAAACAGTTTCAATCACTCTGTAGATTTTTAGATATGGTTGTTTATGTTTCAGTATGCAAATAATGCAAAATTAAATAATTAATGAACTAGAAATGAACATGAAGAAAAGCACATACAGTAGTCTACCACGAAGTCTAGTCCACCATCTATCATTTTGTAAATTGGAAATTCAACATAAATAATGATTAATTGTAAAATATGTCGACAAAGAAGTTATACGTGACGTGAGTTGACATCTCTTTGAGGTCTATATCTAGATACTGATGATAAGTAATTCTTCTCTAACGCATCATATCAATTAACAGCTCTACTCAATTCGTAACTTTTAAACAAAAGAAAACTCGCAAATACAAGTTTATTTATTCTAAATTAAACCGAAGGGATGGGTAATTCAAATAATAAATTTTGGAAAAAAAAAAAAAAAATAAGTGATCGAATGAAAAGAATGATCCTACCCATTATCGAAAAAATCACAAAAAAAGAAAAAAAATTGCTATCAAAATTTAGTGCTTGGATTAACAAATGTTTTAATTTAAAAAAGCTTTCCAGAGAGAAATCTGATAATCGATTCTCCCGGAAATTCAGAGAGAAATGGGAAAGAAGGCCAGATAGTTATTTGAAAAGCATGCCATCATGAAAACAACTGTCATAACTTATGATTATGATTTAGAAAACAAAAGGTGCTTCCTCCTTTCTTCATTTCAAAGATCAGTGAACAGAAAGTAATGAGGCCAAAATACATCACCATTCTAAGAATATCATTTCTGATAATAACCTTAGGAAAGAAATCCAAAGAATTAAAAAAGTTCGAAATGAATCTACTAAGATAAATGAAGAATATATTCTCACTGTTTAAACATTCGAACTTAACTGCTTTACATTAGGCTTAACAAAAAGAGAGAATGACTAACCGGATCAGCTGACTCTAAGTTTGTCATTAGCCACTTGTTTTCAGAATTAGAGGATACTAGGGAGTTACTTGTAACACCAGAAGAGACAGTCCCATGATCACTTTGCGAGCTTATCAAACATGATGATGCCACTCGGATAATTTCAATCCACTTCAGCATATCATCTTCACTGCAATGAATCTCTTATTAAGCACATCAAAGCTTCTCATTTTGTTTTTTATACACTGGTCTTCATCGAAGTGTTAAAGGCAGAGAAGTAAAAGAAGCTTAAGCACTGTTAAAATTTCGATACTGCAGCGCAGTTGTCTTCTGAATTATGCTTCTCTATCTTTGAACCTCAATTTTTTCTAAAAGATATAAAACGCCTACGTAAGAATGCTCTTAATACTTTTAGTCATTATTGAAAAGTAAAGAAAAAAAAAAAAAAAAAAAGAAGGATAAAGAATAACTGAATATTATTTGCCAGAAGAACGATATTTGAATGGAAGCAAATTAAAATGCTACATCAGTTGTAATTTTAGGATGTTATGAATCGGTAGTTACGAATCCTATTAAGTGCTCTGAAATTTAGATGCAAATCGCTAGCTTGAATTGGAATTCATTAAAACCTCCTTTTTTTTTTTTTTCTTGAAAACTTTACCAGTAAGCCTGGAAATGGTGTTCCGTTTGTTGCTGCGTTATCACCCGAAATACATGCGATTTTCTGCTATCTTTTGGACGCCAATATTCATATGCAATATCGACGATAGCTGATTTCAGATCGATCGTACGAGAATCCGATGGAATGTTCAGTAACTATAATTTTAAATCAGGAAATTACCAATGGAAAATGGGTTCACTTTATTACTTTTATAAAGAATGCTATGACTATTCAAATTTTAGGACTACGAAAAAATTCTTTAGGCTGATCTTAGTCCGTATCGGTAAAAATTTGGTATATTGAAGACCTATATTGCTGCAAAAAAAAATTTTATAAATTAGTGGCAAGTAAAGAAAAAAAAATTAGGTGTGGATTGCAACGGGAAGAATAACAACTAAATGAACAGTGTGCATCACAGGAAGGTACGATTCCATCATGAGGAAGAAAGGTAAGTAATGAAATTTATTGAAGAGTATGAAAAAGAAAAGAATATAAAACTAGTTTCTGATTTAAGACGCATACACGCACACACTGTCATATAAATTTCTATAAATAAACAAAATTGTTGTATTCTCGTCTTTTCAATTATGGTTGAGTCTAATTTTACTCCTGCCGTTTCTACCTTCAATTCATTCTTTTTTCCTTTACAGTGATAAAATGAATTTGAAGGTAGGAACGAAACAGAATTCATAAAATAGCACCACATGTAGACAAGTTTTCTTCTACTGCATTCAAAAAATTTCAAACTGAAAAGGACAAAAAGCTGCACTAAGATCAGACAATATCTCAAATTTGCACTTCAACAAATAGCTTTAAATCATCAGCCCATCAAAGAGAAACATTTTCTGAAGATTCATCAGACTAGCCTACACTTATCTAAGAACCTTTTCACATAAGGGCTAAGTGAATCGACACATTTCTATTCCTTCAGATCTTATTTATCAAGACATAATTAAAAATACGAAATTTATTCCTCCTTTACAACCTTGCACTTCCTGCTTTCCCTCTACAATAAATGCTCTGCTTGTGAAGACAGTCAGTTTATCACCAACAAACTATAGCCAAAAGGATAGATACAGTGACAATTAATCACATTTGTAATATCACTTTAATATTTAACTTTCAAAGGAACTATCGGTGGCAGCAGTACTGAACAGTAGGACTTCTAATAACAATACCAATGGAGAATGAAGGGTGCCAATTGTATTTGAATGAAAATTTCATCCAGAATGGAACTCTGCAGGAAATCATAAAAGATAAGAATAGGACCTTTTCATGCGTTTCATCACTGGTGTAAGAGCTAAGTTGAGAGCACAGGTATAACTTGCTACTGTGAAGTACTGCCCAACATGCTGTCCACTTATGGCGATCGTTCTTCAGTTGTTCCCCCATGGCCACTTCCTGCAGTAATGGCACATTCACTCGGGAATGATAACAAACATTGAAATTATGACAAACTGAAATGTCGTGGGATGCTACAAGGTACTTTGATTCCTTCGCTGATTTTACTTACGTGGCTCAGTCACGTAAATTTGACGAAAAGTAACTGAAAAGAAAGAGATAAGTTACAGAGAGCGGAAAATTAAATTTAAAAATTAAAATGAGAAAATAAAACTAACTTGGTGCATAAGCTGGCCCTGTTTTTGTACATCGCTTAAACGTACCACAGGCGCAACTACCGATGATGCGCAGATCGGCTCAGTAGTAGCTGTTGTTGAACGTTTCAAACGACGTCGAGAAGGAAGTCGTACAGTAGCGGATGAGATCGTTGCCTCCCAATGCTTTGTCTACAAAACTTCTCTTAGAATTTTAGTAGTATTTCACTGCTCTCAAATTATCTCAATAATTAGTGATTACAGACTTCCAGAAATTACTTCACATGCATTCAAAGCCATCGTCACATACTACTCTAGTAAAATCAACATTCAGCTGTTTACTTTCATCCGAGACAAAAGTGTGATTCTGAATTATTATTTCGTTGCTATTACTAAAAGTCTGTTAGCACAAACAGTAGTTGATCAGCCTTTATATAACTACTTTAAAATAAGAAATTAACAACTGACTGCAGACTTTTTTTGAGGGAAATTGAAAACTTAAGTCACATTTCAATCAACGAAAAGTACCGGACACTCCTATTACAAGCATACAGAATCAAATATGAAAGTTACATCTTATAACCGTTCATTCATTAATAATCTTTATTTGAAATGCAGTAACAAAACAAACGCTAAATATTTGTTACAAGCAAACAATGCGTCAATGATAGAAGCATTATTTGTGCACAGTAAATTACAACTATGCAAAAGTATTTGATACTTCAAATCTACACTTAACATGTGGAGTAAGTTGATGACTATAGTACAAGTGAACTGCAATCATAAATAGTTATCTAATTATGATTAATTACCCACGGTGAATCTTGATTACATAAGTCCAAATTTAACAGTACCTGACTATCATTGGAAGAAAAGAAACTGATAAAACGCTGGATGCGATGCGTGGCTGTTGGTACGTGAACGCTTGTGGAAGCGCTGTGATTAGGGGCGTAAAATGCGGATGAAGTTGTTTCAGCAAATGTCGCCGACGTTGCCCCCCCACAACTATTATTATCCAATTGGTCCGATGATAAGATTCGCCTATAAAATATGAAACTCAAGGGATTCAATAAAATCGAAAAAAAGAAAAAAAAAAAACAGTAACAGTTCCTGACCTTTCTTGTCTTTTTTTTTTTTCGATCAAAATCAACTGAACTCTCAGATTTTGTTTACGCAAAAAAAAAAAAACTTTATATGAAAACTGCTGTAAAACATATATATCATCAAAGATGAATTTGGAATAGAAGTTGCTCAAGTGAGAAATCTTCTCGAGACTTTAGATGACTGTCGGAAATATTAAATCAAGATTATTTAGTCGATACAAAATCTACAAACCAATAAAATTAAGTAATCTTAATATGAGATTGACATTACGTAAAGGAAATCTAGATGAAATGTTTCATCCAATTTTATAAAATAAAATTCAAACGAGCCTTTTCCATTAGTCTAAAAAAAAATGAATCGAAACAGCAGTTTTGGTTCTTTTTTTAGAAATGGTTCTGACGAAGGCTGGAAATTTCGATAGAATTAGCTTGATCATATTTCATTACTTTTGCCAGATTTTGCTAAATTTTTGAAAATTTCAGTCACTCAGTTAAAAGAACGAGGAACTTCTTATATGTTTCATATTAATACAATAACAGTTTACAATGCAGTCGTTACTGATTGCTTCGTTTACTCCAAGGGCAAATTTTCCGTTTTTCAACAGCAAATAAAACAACTACAACGTTAAAAAAAAAAAAAAAAAAAAGGACGAAATTTAACATGAAAGCAATAAAATGAATGAACTGAAGAAGCGACAAATGCTTACAATTTAGAGGAAGAGATGAAACCTGTCGCGAAAGATATGTTGACACCGTCCTGTGAATTAATAAACAAATTACGAGGATGTCAACAATACTCATTCCTCTTTATGGAAAGGTTAATCAATAGCGAGAATGGAAGAAAGTGACTGAGGTTCGAAACTACTTAATAAAAATCCCTTCCAGAATACGACTCATGCATGCAATGAAACAACAATAAGGTTGAAATTTACATTAAAATATATAAGTTTTAAAATCTCGAAACAGATCCAAATAGATCGGAATAGAAATGGCAGCTATACGACAAAATAAACACTTCTCAAATATCAACAGGCAAGAGGCTGTCATTTGTGAAGTGAAGAGAAGAATGAAGAAATTAGACCGAAGTTAACAATTTATAAGTGGCAGTATGATGAGCAGTTCTGTACAGATTTCAGGCTTAGAAAAGAAGAAAATAATGCAAAGAGGATTAAGCAAGGAAAGAATGTTTGGAGATGATGAATGGTACACATTTACTGGTCAAGGTGAATTGATTCAACATGCAGCAGGAGCAGTAGCATCCTCAACGGATGGTACAAAGGTATGAGAAGGGAAGCAGGTGGGGAGAACAGGTAAGAATGCATGCATAATGAGAATTCCATTTAACTTACCCGTTTCAATGCCTCTTTTCACTCCCATCATGCCGTCTACATCCTTCTCCTACCTAATTTCCGAATAACTAAATGTAAGACGCATTTATGACACTTTCCACTGGAAAATGTCTTCTTCCGCCAAGTGACAGACATCTAAGCATAGCATCCGCTGTAGAAATAATTGATTTAAATCCATAAAATATCGTGAACTGTATACTTTCAATTTAATTTTCAAGAATGGAAAGCTGGAAGAAGTGTGAATTCTTGGAATGAAACGACAGGTAAGAAAGAGAAAGAGAGTAGCTAACTATCCATTACCTTCTTCTGCTCTAAATTTCGGCACTTTTTCATTAGTTTCAAAAACTGAAGAAAAAAAAAATGAATAAAATAAACTTATTAGCAGACATCAACAAGGGTTTACACAACTGCATGTTGCATTTAAATTCTGTATTCTTTCACAATATAATAGATGATCATCTATTATAATTTCTCGAAAGTAATTACTACAAAACTAATAGCATAGCACAATCAACAATCATAACTACTCCAGAAGGAAGTATAAAACTCATTTTTGAATGGGATATGAACAGACTATTCGTCGGCAGGGAGAAAGTAGAAAGGAGTGGTGACGTTCGTCCATAAAAAAGTTACAAAATGTTGCAAATAACACTATAAATTACAGGAGGAATTAAAATAAAATTTGCATAATCCTACCAAAAAAAAAAGAAAAAAAAGTCCCAGCATGACAGCCAAATGCAACTGTGCAACCGAATCTCAATGTAATTGATCAGAATACCAGTCATTTCGGAGTAGGCGGAATATCAGAGACAAACGGTGTGATGTAAAGTTTGCCTTTTCAGCTGTCGTAAATACAATTTTTTTTTTTTTGTTGTTGAAAAGAATAAACAAATTTGGCGTGAAGAACACAATACATTACGAAGAATTTGCCATGGCCATGTGACGTCAACAGGAAGTCCCAAGGAGCATCACCTGAATCGGAAGTTAACTTCCATCGACGTCATCATTAGCGATAATTTCCTGAGGAGTAATGCAGTTAGATCAAGTCCAAATGACAAATGTGAATGTGGTGAGGAGGAAAAGATAAAAGAAGGGGGGGGGGGGTCAGGAGACACAGAATTCATTTTAATTATTCGTAAACATCCCCTCATCCTCAATCTCCTCAGAAATCTAATCCTCGAATTGCAAGAAAGAAAAAATGTATAATTTCTTTCATGGCGGAAAAAATCCCTCAAAATTTTCCTCCTTCTTTCTTCCTTTTATTTATTTATTTTTTCCTACATAAGCATTTGTCGGAGTTTTAAAAATTTTGAAAATATCTGATCGAACAAAAAAGTCTTATCTCTAACTATTCGAAAACTTCTCGCTATAATCTTTGTACGGCAAACTTTTCCCACGAATGCTCAACTATCTAAAATACTACGATAAATTCCGAAGAGATAATTTCTTTATGTAAACTTGAAGAAATACGATTTTGTGCGCACTTGTATGAAAGTGCTCTACATGCGCTTATTAAAAAATGAAACAGTTAAGCGGATTATTTCATTAAAAAAGGTGAACAATACTATTCATAAACATATATGCTATGGAGTTAAGCATTCTCGAAAGAGCTAAGCTCAATTCTCTTTAGCAGGAAAATTGAGTCGATC